>CAVNYN010227224.1:23954-39986 GCA_963692815.1 Nyctanthes arbor-tristis
GGCTTTCATTTTTTGCTTCCAAACTGAGTAATCTCCCTTTCCATCAAATGGTGACAATTCCACTTTCGACCTCATGACGGGTGACTTAAAGGGAGATACCGATCCAATAAAAGTCACTTACACTCAAATGCAACCTAAACCAATCTAACACTGAAATCACATTTCAATATGATGCAAATTACAACTCATTCAAGTGCATGACAATATCCACCAATACCAATTTCCCAACATCAAAGACAAGTAATCCACACAACGTGCATATCTAAGACTACACAAGAAATTTAATTAAACAATAAAGTCATAATATCATGGCAAATAAGAGATCAAAATATTCACATAATCCTATCATCTAAACTATCACAAATAATCTAAGCATCAAAGATAATCAACAACCTAAAAAAGATTTTAAAAGGATAGTTTAGTGTAATAATACCCAACACCATTGAACAACGGTGTTTCGTGGTCTTCGGTACTTGAACAATAAGGTAATCCAGAGTATAAAGGTTCTGAAACGGTGCACCACTAGCCACAATGCAATAGCTCGTCGGAAAACCACCTCAAACTTACTGCCGGACCTCTACCGCCGCAACCGTTCATCGGAAAATTACACCACCACCACCAGAGGGTTCGTCTCGCCAGCGGCAACAATCTGTCTATTGACACCGTCATCGGAAAGTGTGCCACGCGCCGCCGGAGTGGCGCGTTTACCTCACGCACCAGTGTCAGAAGTCCGCCGGAAAAACGTGCTTTACCTGTAGGTGCGCCTCGCCGGGATGAATCTGGGTCTGGTCTCGGTTTCTCCAAACGACGTTTGGATCGTCCGAAATCGAGCTTCAAAGTTTCAGTTTTTGAATTTTTTCAAAAAATTGTCGGGTGCTGGTTTCGCGATTTTCTATCTGATTTTCGAGTTTTTCCACCACTTTGATCTCTCCTAATAAGGCTTTGACACCATTTGTTGAGATTATAATGCCTATTCCGAGATATTATCAAGAACAAAGCTAGAAATAATCTCCCAAAGTGGTAGGAAAAACTCAAGAACTTGGCTCCAAACTCTCCATCTATGTATGGTGTTTGAGCTCAGATTAAGGACCACCCTTCGTGTACCAGAATCATGTCACCGTCTCCTTGGGGAAAGGCAACTGGAGGCTCACTAGAGTTGCACGAATTTAGCCAGAAAACGTCCCAAACTCACTGTCTCTCCCTTCTCTCTTTTGCCAAGTCCCAAGCCAAAATAAAGACAACACAATATCTTAAAAGGCCCCTACGATAACATTTGAAATGGGCCAAAGAAGTAAATGGGCCAAGGGATTAAGTGAGACACCACTCACAGTATTCAACTGAAAAAAGGCCTTCTTGTCTTCATTTTTTTAGCATCAATAAGTAAAATCTCTCCGTCAGTGGAAGCTGAAACCAGTCAGGGAAGGGGAACTCAAATGCAAGAGAATAAACAGGTCCTGTGTGAGGAATCCATATCTAATTCCTCCTATACATTAGACATGAAATTTCTGGTTATCTCAAACAAGCGAGTCGAGCCTTTTTCTCTCCAACAGTAAATAGAAGTTCCCCACTGTGACTGTACGCCAAAGAATATGAATTACCACCATGAGCACTGTGACAACAGAAAGATGATTCCGGCTATTAGCATCTCATACATTAACTTCAAACCTAATGTGCTTCCTGTGATAGTAGTCACAGGGGACAAGGCTCCAAACCCAGTCACTGTGCACCGAGATCATCAAACATTTCAAAGTGGAACGACGCAAAACATGTATAGTCATGTTCCAAGAACCACAGTAAAAATCTTACTACAGTCCGGTGCAAGACAAGTTATTGGTCTGTGATAATTCTACAAAGCTTCACTTACCTGAAATCTCAGTTTCAGCACTCACGGATATAGGTGCAGAGGTGCTAGTTTTTCAGACTCATATTTCATAATTTTTCCACTGCTTAGTTCAACTTTTCTAGATTAACTAAGCAGTCGGTTAATGTGTCTTTCCAATTACTTGCTCATTTTCATCTACTTAAAGGGTTTAAACGGACTTATAAATTATAAAATTAAACAACTTAAATCTGTCTTTTTTATCTATTTCACATGAGCATTACTTTAGATAGAAAATTTTGTTTTGCGGCATGTTCGTACGTCTCTCTATATAAAATTGATTGAAGGAGACAAATCTCAAAATTAGAGACGGGTCAAAAAAAAAAAAAAAATTTCAGGACCACACAAATTGGCTCATGATTGGACCAATCACAAACTTTACTAAATAGAGACAAATTAAAGACGGATCAATAATAATATCCCTACCCAACTTTAGGCCCCCAGTTATGAGTAAATGAATGAATAGTGGCGTCCGTGACAGATATCAGTCTTATTGATTACAAGTAACATTAATTAAAGTCCCATCCCAAGTTGAAAGTTGTGAAAAAATTCCAATCTTCCGTCACGCATTTATGGTAAGGTAAGATAAAAAAGAAATCCCACTTGCTTTCTCTCTCAGATATAGTAGTATATAAATTCATCATTTTTTGACTTGGATTCTCTCTTTTCTCTCTTGTACTCAGATGCGCCAGATATTGGGATTTGGGGGGAGAGGATAAAGTGAAAGTAACACGTAATAGAACCAAGAAATCATGCAAATGGTTACAAAAAAGATTTTTGGATCGCTATGTTTTTTCACTGTGATTTGAAAAATGAGGTGCTTTTCAACCCGGAAATCTCTCCTCTATTTTCCCTCAGATTTTGCCATCTAATGCTTATTTTTTTGTTTTCAAAATTTTTCATTTTCACATGGATTAGCTGAGTTTCTTTTTATCTGTTTATGCCCTCTCCTTCTCTCCGCCGTTCGCATTTCTTTCTCTACAGAATGAGCGGATCTTGTGCCAATTTCATTTAATCTTCACTTATGCAACAGGGTTTCTGGATTTCTCTTTGTCTTTTCTATCTGGGTTTTGTAAATCACACTTAGCTTCAAGCTTGCCTCTACGAATTTTTTTGATTCGCATTGTTGTACGTTTGGGTTTCCTTTTAAGAATTTCAGCTGGATTTGTGCTTTTTTTTTTTTTTTGGTGGGTTAAAACTACAATTTGAGATTTAGATTTGCCCTTGCAACATTAAATCCGAGTTTAGGATTTTTCTCTTCCGAATCTGGCTTCTGTTTGATTGGAAATATTTCGGATTTTCTCGGGTGCTTCTGGAGGATTTCACTGCAGCATATTATACCGTCTTCTCGCATTTGGGTAACACAAGTAAAATATAAATAATGGTATTTATATTATAGCAATTTATTTCTTATACTTCTGTTAATGCCTTTGTATGATTGTGATTTTGTAAATGCTATTATCTGATTAATTAAAGACCTAATAATTCTTAATCATGCTATTACCATTCTGATTGCTCAGATCTTGGCGCAACTGATTTGAGAATGTGGAACTGAATGTCGTAGGCTTACTTTATTGTTGCTTCTTTTCCATGAATTTATATTCAAATGACTGCTTTATTTTGAAATTTTCCAATTATATCAGTTCTACACACCACGCAAATGTTGTAGTTTGGCGGTTTTCACCAATGCTAGGAGTCTTTGCTTTTTACGTACATTGAGTGTTTAGTGTCACATGATGCAGAATCATACATGTGTGCTATAGGGTTTTGTTGTCGAATGCAGATATGATGTGAAACTTCCCTTAGAAGTCACCATTTGTGAAATTATTAATTTTGTTGCTTCATTACTTTAGAACTCACAAGTTTAGTGATATTATTATGCTTGCCATGTATTAAGCCTCAGTGTTATTGTTACTTATAAACTTAATTATCTTTTATTTGTCACATGTGGTGAATATTAAGAGGACTTCCTGTGTTGTTATAGCGCTTGTTTGATAATTTTGGTTTATGGAAATCATTGAAGATGCATGAAATTCTCTGCTGTCGAATTATCATGTTTGAAATGCATAGTTCGTTAGTTCTCCTACATTCTCAGTAAGTTTAACTCATAAGACGTACTCAGAATACACATCTAAGAACTTTGAACTATTTTTTTTTTTTTAAATTAAATGAATGAATTGATTACATAATCACAATTGATGAATGGTTCTTTAGGATCTCCTGGAGTGTGATTTCTTTGTGACAGAATTCGGAATTGTTAAATCCTCCTCTTTACTAGGAGAATGTTCATTGCACTGTAATTTTGTTTCCTTCATTTATGGGTTGATGATTTAATGGAGGAATGGGCTTATGAAATGAAATTTTAGAAAGCTATTAGTTTAAAGCAAAATTAACAATTTACTTGTCCAGGACTCTTATGTGTAAAATCAGCATATCTGCATATATACAAGTATATTCTGGAACGACTTTCTAAATATTTCTGTTTCTCCCATCAGCTTGTTAACAAGTTCAACTCTTTACCTGAAAGGAGATCACATTTTTGAAAAACCATTGCTCCTTATGCAGTTTTCTTATGTTTGGAATCTTAACAACTGTTAAGTATTGTAGGAAATTGGTTTTGAGAAATGATTTGTGTTGAGAATCATTGGTTGAAATGTAAGGAGAAGTAATATGCAAAAGTGAAACTTTTTGTGTGTGCGTGTTTGTCTGTATCTTTAAAAGAATGTTCGGTTGAAAATGATTGTGGGAAAAATCTCTTTCACACAGGGCTTAAATCATTTCTCCTGGTTTGTTTGCTAAATAGGTGAAGGGCATGACAAGTGAAAGCGAGGAAAAGATGTCATCCAAAAATAGCGTAGATTCTCCATGCACTGAGGAAGGTAACAGCGAAGGAAATGTGGGTGGGAATGTTCCACTAAAAAAAGGTCCGTGGACTTCTGCAGAAGATGCCATTTTAATTGAGTATGTAAGCAAGCATGGAGAAGGGAACTGGAATGCAGTTCAGAAGAACTCGGGGCTCGCCCGGTGTGGAAAAAGCTGCCGCTTGAGGTGGGCTAACCACCTCAGACCAGATCTAAAGAAAGGCGCATTCACTCCAGAGGAGGAACGACGTATCATTGAACTTCATGTTAAGATGGGAAACAAATGGGCTCGAATGGCTGCCGAGGTGCGTTTCACACTTTCAACTCAGCTTCTGATTTAGTAGGTATATAATCTTTCTCTGATAGATTAAGCCTCGTTCCATTAACTGTTAGCCATTGAAGATTGGCATTGCCTTTACATAACGCAGACCCTGTTATGTGTGTATAGTCTAATGTTGTAAGGATTATGTTATATTGGCATTTGTGGTTCGGGTAGGCACTGGATGATTTTTGCTAGAACTAGACTGGATGGGAAGTATTCAAATTTTTATTTTAATTTTTATTTATTTCCCTTTCTTTTGGAAAAGAAGATTATGGACTGTCATGACCAGTATGAATCTGGTAAATTTATCTTTCTTAGTTAATTAATAAATAGTTCTGGCCTTAACAAGGGCCAACGGATCTAGATTAGGTGTGGCAAATGCACTGCAAGTAGATTGATCCAAAATAGAAGTTTCACACTAATTTAAAAGTTCAAAAATATAGCTATTGGAAATGGAAAACTGAGTAAGCAATCCAGTTCTTTTGGTTGCGAGGTGAACTAGAGACCCACAGGCCACTGCAGTCTGGCTAGGTTTTTGTTGGTTTCTGGTTCTAGGACATTTGCCCACATTTTTTATGTGTGACCCTATGAAGCCACATCAGCTGTCAGAATAAAGTTGTAGGTACATAGTGAATATCAGTTTGCTTGAAGAGATCACAAGTTTGTACTGGCAGCTCAATACATTTGTGTTGCTATGTAATATCATACAGTTACAAACTTAATTAGCAAGTACTTCAGCTTACGATTCATATACTCTACCTATCTGTTGTATTAACATGTGCAATGGTGTCTGTAAACATAACGTGCATATCCATTCTCCACTTAGAGTAAGTGCATGTATTATCTTAACTGTACATATTCTGTATTGTTTCAAGAAATCAACCCCCGGCCCCACCGCCCCTCTTTTTCTGTTGTTGTGTTCTATGACATCTGCCTACTGTTTTTATGTGTGACCCTATGAAGCCACAATTGGCTGTCAGAATAAAGTCATAGGTATATAGTGAAAATCAGTTTTGCTTGAAGAGACCACAAGTTTGTACTGGGAGCACCATACATTTGTGTTGCTATGTAATATCATAGTCTTACAAACTTAAGTAGTAATTACTTCAGTTTACAATCCATACTCTACCTAGCCGTTGTATTAAAATGTGCGTCGGTGTCTGTAAACATAACATGCATATCCATTCTCTACATAGAGAATTTTTTTTTGGGGGGGGTGGGGTGGGCGTCTGCACCACTTTTTCTATTGGTGCACAATCAGAGCAGTATAGGTTTTGCTCTGCTCTATTTTTGGTATACACACATTCTAAACCTTATTAAGCAATAAAATTAATAAGGTTTTAGTTTCTTTTTCTTTCTTAGTATTGTCTAGAGTTATCTAGTCCACCTCACCAAGGAGTCCAAAAGATGATGACTGGAGTGGTACATTAAAATAGTGTAGCATTTGGTTGCACTAGTTCGGCAGGATATGCTAGTTCTAATTCATTTCTCTCAATCTTTTTATTTAGTTGCCTGGCCGCACAGATAATGAGATCAAGAACTACTGGAATACTAGAATTAAAAGAAGACAGCGTGCTGGCTTGCCAATCTATCCTGCAGACATCTGTATGCAAGCCTTAAGTGAGAACCACCACAGTGAGAACATGAATAATTTCTCATCTGGAGATATTCGACATTCTGATTTCTCGCCTATGAACGTCTTTGAGATTCCACAATTTAATGGTATGGAACTCAATCGGCAGTTGTATTCACCTGCCCTTCTTGATATTCCTGCTAGTAGCTTACTTGATATTCCTGCAAGTAGCCTGCTTGTAGAAGGCCTTGACAGTTCTTACCCAAACAAGTCCTTGCTCTCTACCATGCATCCATCCAAGCGCCCTCGAGGACTAGAATCTATGTTCTCTGGCATAAGTGCCTCCAGCAGCAGCCTACTCCCAGGTGGTAGTCAATATTCAAATGATGGTTCCACGCGGATGGTTCAACCGTACGGATTTGCCCTTGCATATGATCATGACTCTACCCCCAATCGTGCATTATCCTCAAACTTAATTCCTGGCAGCCATGCCATTATAAATGGCAATCCTTCTTCTTCGGAGCCTGCTTGGGCAATGAAGCTGGAGCTCCCTTCACTCCAAACTCAAATGGGTAGTTGGGGCTCACCATATTCCCCACTGCCTTCTCTTGAGTCTGTCCGATCTCTTTAATCCAATCCCCTCTGACCGAACACACTCAATCATGTAGTCTTTCACCCCGGAACAGTGGACTTTTGGATGCCGTACTATATGAATCCCAAACTATGAAAACTTCAAAGAGTGCTTGCCAGCTGACTTCAGGTGCTTCTACTATGCCTGTTGATGTGCTGGACACTTCATCTCATGAGATCCACGATCCGGAATGGGAAGCAGCATATGGTGATCCAATATCGCCTTTTGGTCATTCATCTTCATCTGTGTTCAGTGAATATACCCCCATGAGCGGGAATTCATTTGATGAACCCCCATCAGCAGATATCATTCCAGGTCTGATTATTTCTTTATTTGTCATTATCAGAATTCTTTACCTTAACATTGAATCAGTTCTGGATTGTACTTGATGCAATTTCTGTGTTATTTGAAGGATGTAAAATTAAAGAAGAAGCAGCTGATACAAAAGACCAACTTATCTTCTCCCGGCCAGATTTCTTGCTTGCCTCAAGCTGTTCTGGTGCTTTCAAAGACCCTAGGAAGGACTTTTCTTTGCTGGAAGATGCATTCGGTCCATTCAGTGATGACATGGGCAATGACTGCAAACAGACGGAACACTTCAGTTAGCCCATACCCAAGGGCACAGGGCATGATTCCTGGACATGGAATACAATGTCTTACTGCCTAGCCAATTTCACGTAACCAATGAAATCTTGAATCTGATTTGTCTTGAACAACTTATGTAATTCCCATGGTTAGTTCTGTGCTCTGAGTTGTCACAGTTTTGAAAACATGATAGTTGGCTTCATAAACCAGTAACATTTCTATGATGTTCTTCGTGCTGGATTTAAGGTTGTAAACTCTACATATTGGAATTTGTGTGCATGTATATCCCGAGAGAGGTACGTGCAGGTTTTTGTTTGTGTTTATTGGACCTCTTTGGTGGTAAAAAAAAAAATACCTTCGGCAGTTTCGCACTGTTTGACAGGTAGCCAGTAACGTGTATGTGAACAGTGAAATAGAATTCGAATAGGCCGGGTTATACAGTTTGACAACATTAAACTAGTCATTTACTAAGCTAAGCATCTAAAGCAATCTGAAGATAAGAATATTTCAAACACTGCTAGAGTTAGATTTTTAAAGAAACTCCAGAAAAACTTTAACAGCATGTTTGATTACTAAAGTTATTTTATGGAAAATGAGTTTTACCACTTAAATTCTTACTTTTGTGATGTTTGATTAGGAAAATATTTTCCTATAGGGTGTAGACTTTTTGTTTTTTAGGCAATTCACAATTTTTATCGGCAATTTCACTTTCAATCAAACGCTTTGTAATTTGTTTTCTATGGAATTCAATTACCGGTTCAATTGACAAAAAAATATTTTCTTTTCAAGTAAATTTCATTCTTACAATCAAACGCAGCCTAAGAGAATACTTAAAGAAAATTTGAGGTTTTTTTTTTTTAATAGTTTTGATGTAGAGTAATAACTATATTAATTAGGATCATATATAAAAATTAAATACATATTCATTATAGTAAGTGAACTTATTTTTTTGAGATGGATGAAAATAGTATAACAGACTACTATATTTGTGGGATGGGAGGAGTACTAATTAGTGCAATTGCCGGCCCATTGAGTTTCTTAATTTAACTCCTTAGAGCATCCATATTGGTGTTGTTAAATTTAACTGTCCACATAATCAATAAAGTAAGGTTTTGGTAATTGTTAAGTGCCATGTAAGTCTGTTAAATTTAGTTATTGATTTATAACACATTGATGGTGTTAAATTAACCATTTTAATTCAATTTTAAGTTAAAAATAGGCAATAGCTAAATTAATTCAACCTATAGCCAATATAAGATAAAGAAAATAAATATGATTGGCCTTAATTGTTAAAATTGATGTTAACTTTAACTAGAAAGTTAATACGTTGTTAAGAAGATTCCTATAAAACCTCGTTAACACCACCAATATAGTTATATTTTTTTAGTTATTAACTAATAACTTAACTAGCAATTTAATTTAATACTACTTAGAGCATTCACATTGGTAGTTTTAAATTAGGTTGTTAATGAAATTGTCATTTAACAACTCAAAAAAGTACATATATTGGTATTATTAAGAAAGTTGTTAAAATAATCTTTTTTAATAAGTCGTTAACTTTGTTGTTAACTTTTAACAATAACTTTAACATTTTGGTAGAATTTAATGTTTTTAAAACTTCTTTTTTATGTATTTAAAAAATTTTAACCAATAACTTTTGAAATTATGGGATCCACTTAGACTTGAGTAAATTTTAGTGATTTTATTTTAACACATCAAATGTGGCATTTTTATAGTTGTTAAATTTAATTTATATGTATGGTATTTAACAACAATTCAAAATGCACTTTTTACTTATACGGATAGTTAAATTTAACAAGATCAATGTGGATGCTCAAGTTATTAGTGAAGTTGTTAGTTAAGTGGTGTTAAAAAAGTTGTTAAAATGATCTTTTTTAGTGAGTTGCCAACTTTGTTATTAACTTTAACAACAATTTTAACATTTTGCTAGAATTTAATGCTTTTAAAAAATTCTATTTTTATTTAAAAATAGAATAAAATATCTCCAATATTGAGGATGTAGAAGCATGCATTGAGACCTATTATTATTGGTTCACAGGGAGAGTAGTAAATAATGTGGACGCCAACCAGTGTTAAAACCCGTCAATTATAATAGAGGATCGTCAATTTATGTTTGTTTATTTTATTCGTCTAATTTAAATCACTTTGACATATTGATGAATACTAATTAATTAATGCAGTCCCCCGGCCATTGAGTTTCTTGGGAAACTTCTCTAAATACAAAAAAGGTGAAATTCTTCAATAGAGAATTAAAAAAGTGAGGAAACACATTCCCGCAAGTGCACCCAAACAACTTTTGGCTGTTCTTATTTTCCTATTAATTCATTGTGTGTGTGGAATTACTGCTGCATGTTATACTATCTAAGAGTTAGAGGAAAAATTTTTCTTCAAAAAACGAAAAAAATCAGCTGTGGAGAAGTAATTAGACACTCGTATAATTAATCGTGAAGTCGGAAACCAGCTCAAGATACGTTAATTAAACAACTCAAAATTAATCACCATTAATAATAAAACAAATATTGAAGAGCATATCTATTAAACATGCTTCCTTATTTCTTCCCAACTTCAGAAGCCAACTGGGTTCTAGCATTAAATAAAATTAAAAAAAAAAAAAATGAAATCTATATCAAGAGTAGAGTAAAAGATTTAAAGATCGATCATCTCCATATCATGATGAGGTCGTCTTCTTGTAAGGGACAAAACCCTTAATTGATACTAAGGTCATCACATGGTCATGAACTCCAACCACCGACGAGTAACTAATTCTGCGATCAAGTGTAGAGCTTCTTTCTGTTTCCACATCATATAGCATGCATCTACGTTCAGAGCATTCTTTATAAAATGTTACTTTGTGGATGGTTTTCACTACAAGTTTTCCGTTATTCAAGACATTAAGTATGCGAAGAGATTCTGGCGGCAGCTGAAAGGAGAATTTCTTAACCCAATTATTATAACGATCAACACTAGTAGTAGTAGTAGTAATATTTTCCATTGTCCACAAGTTATATACTTTATTTGCATGTGGGCTTGGCATATAGCGCGCTTTGTACACAAGTTACGTCGAAATAATTTACCGGAATAAATTGGTGAAGAAGGTAAAATATAACCACCCTTTAACCTAAGCAAATGGCTTACAGAACCATAACGAACTTATAATCATTGGAATCTACTAAATAAAATTACAAATGGCTTACCAGAACCAGTGGAGCTGTTTCTAAGAGTCTTGTTTTTCATTTCCTATCTGAAAAACACACATAATTTTTTAGCTTTCTTTTCTGTCATACAAACTGTTTAGCGCTTTGTAATCTCTACCTTCCCAGACCAGAGACGAGCCAAAAATGTATATAAGTTGTTTGTATGGAACTTACAGCAATGCCTTCAAGATTGATAATAGTTTGATTTGAGTTCTTGTTGTTAAGCCATACAGCCCATGCAAAACTGCAAGTTAATGCACATAATGACCACCATAACTCTCACCAGTAATGTAAAAAAATCCTTGGTTTTTGTACTGAGGAAATCTTTCAAAACAGTTGATAAATATCGGCATCCTCAGCAGTACTCTTATCACCGGTTGTGTTATAAGGAGAAGATGTTTTTGTACCTAAGCTTCACTTTAAAGCAATTACATAATTTTTTATGTCACGTTTGGCAGGGTGGATTCTACATTACTCAGTAATATCCAAGAAGGAGAAGCCAATATCTTGTGAATGGTAATATCTTATCTAATTTAGTATTGCATACCAAACCATGTCTAGAATGTATAAAGAGTTCGGTCACCATTGATCCATGCATAATTATTCCAGAAAAGAAGTTTTTCCATCACTATCAACTCCGAAATGACCCTCCATATCCAAGGGAGGAACATCCTGGACCTGTAAGTCACACACAAGAAGTCTAATATAATACTTACAGGAAGCAGAGTAGAGCAATGTTCATAGCATATTCGGGAAACAATTCTTGCGAACATTTCCTAGTCATTTTCCTTTCCTCCATTCAACCACAAAACCAAAGGGTTGTTCGATGAATACTTGGGAGCCTTGAGAAAGTAATAAAACAGTGTTTTTTGCCATTGGATCAAGTGTAACATATCCTGCCACTGTAGCTGGTTGTCTGGGTAGCTTGTCGATCTTCTCAGCTTGCACCACAGCATCTTGGGCTGCAATGTATACTGGAGAATAATCTCCTCTTCTATGTAATTCTGCCCCCAAATCTTTGAAACTGGACAGTTCTGTGATTTTCTCGACATGAAAACCCTGTGTAGAGAGATAATATGGTTTCCATTACTAAAGCTACAGAGTATCAGAAGAATGAAATAAAAGAGATTTGCACTTGCATTTTGCCCGACAATGAGTATTGCAGGCAGGTATTAAACTACAGAGAGACGTGTTTTATTCAATTCAGCGTACTAAATATAGCGTGATAATTAGTGCAGGACTTATGACGAGGACGAGTCCAATAAATTTTAGCCGGCCTGCTGAATTACAAATGTTGTCCGCTCTAATTGTTTTTACGTTTAGATTCCTCTAAAGTTCTTCATTGCTATTACTGACGGTCTCAATAAGTTGAGATTTGCTGTCTGGTTAGCGTCTTTTTTTGTTGTTAATTGTTAGCACAACATTCATCATTTTCATACTTTTTAAACGCAGCTTCCTTTTAGTGATTGTATTCAAATTTCATTTCCATCGAATAGCCTTAAAAGGTTAGATTCAAGATCCAAATGGTGCAAATCACAAATAGGACCCCTTCACCCATTTCGGAATTTTTATTTTTAAAAGCATTGCCCTAGCACGGAGTTTGTCCATTCCATGAGAAAACCAAGGGATTATCCAAGCAGCCAAACTCCAACTACTAACAAACTTCAATATACTTTGGAGCCCAAAAAGGGCACTCACAATGACAAACAAGTTAAGACTTCTTGGAATAGTATTACATATATGTATACTCTTGATTCCTCGTCAAAACGAATAACGCATTACAATAAAGCTGATTATCTGATGCATTGTCATGCCCACTCCAATATCCTTACAGGCTTAGGTTTGTACAAGTGACATGCAGCACAGCCCACAATTCTTCCCAAAGCACAAAGAGCTGGGAATCGGGGGAAAGAGTACAAGAGTCCGCTGTATGGAAAAGTGAAAATGAATTTTATTGTTGAATCTCACCAAAAAGCCATCCGAAATATTGCATGTCATTGCTGCCAATTGTATTGTTGATTCCGGTTCCCAGACACCATGTTTGAGCCACGTCCAGTTCCAGGATGACCACCGTGAGGATAATTTGGGCCTCCAGATCCGTAGCCACTACCTCCACCTCCACGAGGACCAGCACCCTGCATTCCACTTGAACCATATGGAGGTCCCCGTCCTTGAGGTGGATATGGGCCACTACCATAGCCGCCACCTTGACCGCGATTTGGGTGGTTGTATCCTCCAGATGGATTTCCACCAGGTGGATATCGGCCCGGTCCTTGTGGGGGTCCCCGTGGCTTTCCATAATGATGATTCGGTCCTCCAACTACCTGAGGTTGGGACCCATGCATTGGTGCATTTGGACCTGGTCGCATTTGTGCATGTGCATGTCCAGATTGCTGAATTGGTGGAAGGCGAGAATGTTGCTGTTGGTGTTGTAGTTTCTGACGTTTTGCATTCTCTTCATGCTGGCGCTGCTGCTGACGCTTTTTCTTCGTCTGGAACTCGTGTGAAGATTCGTATTTCGGCAAACTAAGACAATTTCAGTAAAAAAGGTAAGGAAAGAGTGGTTGGGCATACCAAGTTCTGAAGAAAACGTTTATCACCACAAATTTAAACAAGGTCTTCATTCCCAAAATGAGATATCCGCTGTGAAATAAAAAAACGATTATTAGAAGGGTTCAAAGATAATAAACCTCTTGGGATCGCATGGCAATGGGTCTGTCCAGAAATACTCCGCATCAAGAGAGATCGGAAGAGCGTCGTGTAGGATATTCTCTTCAAAATTGAAATAGAAAAAAAAATAGTTAAAAAACCAACCCCAAGGAAGGTCTATGAGCAATACTTACATGACAATGCAATTATGAAAAGGTATGTCATGTTAACAACAAATTCTATTTGTGATGTTCATACAGACTCAGCACCAAGAACATTCTTCATAGTTATTATTTTTAGATATCCTTAAAAAAGAGAAGCAGGGGGAAAAATAAAAAGAAAAAGAAATTTAACACGTTTACCACTCATACAGTTCCACAACAAGGAATTGCCACTTATGAGAAGGCATTATGTTGTAAAAAACAAATTCTTTGTGTGTCTATGTGCTACAATAATATGTGCAATTGCGGAACTAAGATCAAGTAACAAGAACTTGAGACCGATCTCACAAAGAGGTAAAAATGTATCAGCATATTTCCCAAGAGTAGTAAACTTCAGAGCTGGTACCTGAGATGGGTCAAGAGTCAGCATCTTGTCGAGTAAATCCAGCGCATGTCGGTCAAAGCTGTAATAAGATAATGTGTTAAATTTGTCTAAATTAAGAAACTCGACAAATTAATCAACTCAAAAGACATGGCACATTTATTACTTACTGTCTGAAAGTCTCTCTAAGGCGTCTTTTCATGGGCCTTGATGGTTTCAAATTATTGTACCAAGGAATCTTTGAAACCCCAGGCCAAATATCCTCGTTCGGAGCACCACAGAGTTCAAAAATTTTATTCAATTGCTCTGGCTATAAACAAATGAACAAAATAACTACAATAGCAGTGTGGAAAAAGAAGAGCCAAAAAAAGCCACTAACATATTAATTGAAAAGCACAAGAAGATCTAGTTAAGTAAAAAATGTTGAAAGGGTATGGTAGCAATTACAAATAGTTTGTAATGTCTCAAAAATGGTCTCCATCTGGACCTAATAAAAAACTGGATAAACTGCCTGTATAAGTATTGAGAAAATTTCCAATCTAGCTTATGGCTTATTAGAAATATAGAAGGCACTCTCATGGGTCTGCACATACAGAAAAATAATGTAGACAGTTTGATAATGATCAGGCGGTATTGCATCTTCAGCCTGAACTCAGAAATCTCCATCAATACTCTTGTTATAGTCCTTATCATTCAATACAGTGAAAATGGGATATCATGTTTGAGTGTTATTCTAATTTGTACTGCCTCCGTCCCACAAAGATGACCCAATTCCTATTTTCGCTGGGACTAAGAAAAGTTCATTTAATGGTATTGGAAAAGCAAAGTTAAGACCATTTCTCTTCCGATCTCCCTTTCATTTATTAATTATTCCACTTTAATAATTCTTTGCTTATAACAATGCACGTGAAATAGGGATATATAACAAAACTAATATTTCAACTACATGTTTAAAAAGAAAGTGTCCTATATTTTGTGACGGACAAAAAAGGAATAGAAGACTATCTATAACCGACGGAGGTAGTACTTGTTTTCCAGTTAACAAGCTGGCTTTTATGCTAGCTTAATCGAAGTCTTCTTAGTGGTGTCAGGGTTCTTAATTAGTGTGACCTAGAATTTTGGATCATCATACTTGGGGTATCATAGAGGAAAATGATCCCTCTATTGTTATCTCAGTAGAATCAAACCTTTCTGACCTTTTTCATTAATGTTTACTTTAAGAATCTTGAAAAATGGTTAATTCAACTACCTCATCTTTGCCGGGAAAGATTGGTTTCCCATGTAGAAGTTCAGCAAAGATGCAACCAACTGACCACATATCAACAGCTGGACCATACTTTGTGGTGCCAAGGAGCAACTCCGGTGGCCTACAAAATTTAGGCCATGACTAAAATGGAAGCCGAAAACCATTCAACATAGATCCAATTAGTTGAAAAGCTAACTATATCCAATTTAGGATGACATTAGGTCTTCTAAGAGCTTACCTATACCATAAAGTTATTACACGGTTTGTAAGATTAGCATTGTGATGACGTGTGCTCTTCCGATCTCTGGCAAGGCCAAAATCTGCAAGCTTCAAGTTCCCTTCATTGTCTATCAGAAGATTAGAACCTGCAAGAAAAATTTTAGAGCAACCTAACATTAGCCTCAAAAAATGGATTTAAAATAAAAGCTGAATGCTTGTTTTGAAATTAAACCTTTAATATCACGGTGAAGTACTTGATTTACATGACAGTAGTGAAGCCCTGTCAAAAGCTGTCTCATATAGCACTAA
>CAVNYN010227229.1:0-16274 GCA_963692815.1 Nyctanthes arbor-tristis
TGAACTCACTATATTTGTACTCTTCTTATCTTTCTAATGAATTGTATATATTCAATACAAAAAGGACCTCTGTGAGGTTCCAACATTTTTTTTTTTTTTTGAGAAAAGTCTGGTTCCACCAAATTATATTTAATTTTTGGCATTAAATATATAAGTATCGTAGATTGATGGATTCTGAATTTAGTAATATTGAATAATACTCGTTTCTTGAAATAAAATGTAATTTTCTTTGTGATAAATCGTCAACATTTTACAACATTTTCTTGGACCCTAAATAGCACCAACTGATAGCCCTTAATTATAACTTTAGTTATCACAAACATTATCTAAGAGAAATTAAAAGCAACAAATCTTCAAGTTTACAGATAATCTCGGATGAAAATGTTAGTTTAATATAAACTTATGTTGAGATTTCATATCCTTTTAAATAGTCACATGGCCTTCATTTCCCTACACTTCACTTTTAAATAGTCACATGGGTCTGCCCGGGTCCGAAAAGGCCAATCCGACGAACTGTCGGGTCGGGTTCTGGTCGGTCCCAAACCCAACCTGACCCGACTGATACCCAGCCCTAGTTAATCAACCTCTAAAATTGGTAAACTATACGGTACCTCTTATGTTTTCCTTTTTATTATTGTTTATTTGTTAAACAAAAATATCAATGTGGTATTATGGGTACTTATGCAAATTAAAATGAGGTATTATCTTACGAACTGATATCGAGAAAATACATGTCTCACGATGCATGCTCAATATGTAATACCATACCATTAACTAATAATATTGAATAAGTTAGATAATTTAAAAAGTAAATTATAATAAAACATTAGACGAGTATATAAGAGAGTAACTATTAGTAACTATTAAATACTAAGTAAAAAACATATATTTAAGACTATTGTTATGTAAATTTACCTGGGGGCAATTATTTATTATTATTATTATTATTATTATTATTATTGTTGTTGTTGTAATTCTTTGGAATTGGTGTTCCCGTGCAACGTACGGGTGAGAAACTAGTAATTTGTTAATTGAGATCAGTTTGTTCCTAATTATTAATTTTATCTAAATTTTACAAATAGTAATAAAGACGAACCGAGCTGAGCATGGCCGAGCCAAAATTAAAATAATTTTCATATATTTGAAAGATAGAGAGAGAGAGAGAAGCTAAAACAATAAATGAGTGGCTTAACACTAACTCAACTTTGACAAGTCGGCAGATTGGTTGTAGCATATTTCCGATCTGGCAAGGTCGACGAAATGTGGTAGAGGCAGCGGCTGATGAAAGAAACACATCCCTTTTTGAAGTTAAATCGTTCTTAAAGATATACTACCTCCGTCCAATAAAAATGTGCCCAGTTTTAATTTTTATTTGTCTCACATTATAGTTCACTTATATAAATGAGGTTGAACAATAAATTTTTTTCCAAATATACCCTTGAGCAATTAATGACTATATTGACTAAATAAAAAGTGATTAAATATTAAATAAGGGTATATTAATAAATTAAATGTAAATTTTGCATTTCCAACCACAGGAATTCACATTTCTTAATCTACGAGATGAATTAAGATGGGCCTATTTTTATGGCCGGTTTGTTTGATTATCATTATTAACATTGATTTATAAAAAAAAAATTAGAACGAGGTGAAATAAGTTGTGTAGATTTAATAGAAGCTTGGAATTTGTAGTTATAAATGAGCATTTCTCAAATCGATCAAATCAGTGGTAGGTGAAATTATAAATATAATAGATAAAGAGAATCAAACAAGCTTCTCTTAATTTTGTTTATCTATATATTTATTTATTTATTATTATTATTTTTTTTGGCAAACACTTCATTCTCTTAAAATGACGTCACTATATGTTTTTAACTTTTAAATTATTTTCCCCTAAAACATTAAAAAACGCTTGAACCCTTTTTTTGGGTGGTTTAGAGCAGATTATAATATACTAATTTCGCGGTTAAGATTTAGCTTTGAGTGAGTTGGTTAACAAATATTACCTCTGTCCTAATTATTTAGTCCTATTTATTTTTTATAACGATTAAAAATGTATTGGAAAGACACATTTTGTGATTCGTTTGTTTAATTTGTCCATATTTAGTGAGTAGAATTCAAAATTAATAAATGTGGAATAATAAACATGGTGGTAATGCTTTTATTCAGAGCTGGTTGGATAGATTTTTGGCTTGTCGGGGATGGTGTGAGCTCTTCCCACATGTCGGTATGATGCATCTTCCTTATTCATGCTCAGATCATAGACCGATAATTATTCATTTAAAAGGGTGACTAGAGCAGCAGGGTCTTCAATTTAGATGGTGTTTCTTCTGTTTTGAGCCTTTTTGGTTAAAAAAATAGGATTATCTGGCTTTGGTGAATGTAGAATGGGGAAAGGGTATAGCGCAAGGAGTAACGATGATCCCTTTGGCGGTGTTAACAGCCGGGTTGAGTAGTATTCCATAGGACTAAATAAGTGGCATAGAAGGCGGTTTTGTAGGTGACGAGAGGAATTGGCCACAAAGAGGGAACGATTACAACTTTTGGATGATAATCGGCCAGGGGATAACATGGAGGAGATAAAAACAGTCGAGAAAGACGTTGCTCTTTTGGAGGATCGAGAAGAAAACTTTTGGAGACAACGATTTCGATTGGAGTGGCTAAAAGAAAGGGATAGAAATACTAAGTTTTTCCATGAAAGAGCTAGCAAGAGATATAGGGGAAATCAGATTTGGAAATTGAAGGATGATGTGGGTCGATGGGTGTCGGGTAACAATGAGCTTGTGAAGCATATTCAACAGCATTTCTCCTCTCTTTTTATTAGTGCTGCCCCGACTTTTGAAGAGGTGCAAATGGGAAACTTAGGCATTGAATCTCAACTTTCTCAAGAGGCAATCTGTTTATTGGAGAGGGACTTTGATCAGATCGAGCCCTAAAAGAGTTAGCTTCTTTAAAGGACCCGGGAATTGATGGATTTCATGCAAATTTTTTCAAAAACCATTGGTCAGTCATTAAGAAGGATGTGACAGAGGCGTGTCTTGCAATGTTGAATGGGGGGAAGTTTGTGAGATCTGTTGACAACACGGTGATTGTGCTTATTCCAAAGAAAAGAAACCCATAAAGAATCATAGAATGTCGTCCCATTAGCTTATGCAACATGTTGTATAAAATTATCTCGAAGACACTGGCAAATCGGCTATGACAGGTACTTAATCCTCTCATTTCCTTTATCAAAGTGCTTTTGTACATGGAATCAAAGTGCTTTTGTACCTGGATGGCTTATTACTGATAATACAATTTTAGCATTTGAATTGTTACACAGTATGTCGAATCGTAGGCAGGGGATGGTTAGGTCTATGGCGTTAAAGCTTGATATGAGCAAAGCTTACGATTGGGTAGAGTGGAGTTTTCTTACTTCTATTATGCATAAAATGTTGTTTCCAGATAGATGGGTTAGGGTTATTTTTTATTATATGTCAATATGTCAACTACTTCCGGTTGCATAGCGATCATTGTGATTTTTCAGGTGCCTTGAGATTAGCGGAATGCCAGGCCTAGATCCAAGTGCAGCGGGTTTATCAGCGTGCTCCCCAGATCAGCGATCTCCTTTTTGCAGATGACTCAATCATATTTGCTTGGGCACAACCGGAGGAGGCTCTACAGCTTAGGGAAATCTTACAGGTGTATGAAAGAGCATTGAGGCAAGTCATTAACCTGGGGAAAACATCAATGACCTTCAGCCCCAACACATCAGCGGTAGTTAGGTAACAGGTGGCAGATTCACTAGGCATTCCGAATGAGCAACAACATAATACCTATTTGGCTCTACCGGCTGTTGTAGGGCGCAATAGACGGCATACCTTCTCATACATCCAAGAGAGGGTAGGGAAGAAACTGCAGGGGTGGTGAACGAAACTTCTATCGGCTACTGGGAAAGAGGTTATGATTAAGGCCGTGATTCACGCCATACCTATGTACGTAATGAGCATGTTTTGCCTCCCAGGAGCAGTAGAGAGGGATATTCGCAGCCTGATTGTTAGATTTTGGTAGAGTTCGAGAAGAGAGAAGAGGGAAGTGGCATGGGTGCATTGGAAGGAAATGTGCAAACCAAAGGCAGTGGGGAGATTCAATTTTAGAGACTTACAAATTTTCAACCAAGCTTTAGTTGCAAAGCAAGTTTGGAGGATTGCAAAGAACCCTTCTTGTTTCGCAGCCCAAGTTTTGAAGGCTAAATATTTCCTTGATTGTGACATTTTGGAAGCAAGAGATAGGCGGGGGTCATCCTACTTATGGACGAGTCTCTTGTGGGGAACAGAAGTAATTCAAAAGGGGGTAGTGAGTGGGATGCGGTGAGCAGATTAGAATCTATCACAATAACTAGATACCTAGCGTGTGGGCTTCAGACCTATTACACGACCTTATGGAGGTAGGGAGAGGGTTAATGAGTTGATTACCATAGATGGACAGTGGGATGTTCCTGCGGTACATGAGACATTTTGGACGATGGACATGGAAAGAGTATTGGCAATTTCATTTGGTGATATTCAAGAACGTGACACCTTCATTTGGCACTTCCATCCATCCAGTAATTATACAGTGAAGAGCGAGTATAATTTGCTGAATTCAGAGGCTCGGTCAGGGGAGAGTGGGGTCTCAAATGACAATGCTACACTTTGGAAATCTGTTTGGCAACTCGGGGTTCCTCCAAAGGTCAGGGTTTTCATGTGGCGACTCTTGAGGGGAGCAATCCCAACTAGGGAGAATCTTATGGCAGACCATATTGGCAACGGAAGCTATTATGTTAGATGTGGTACACTGGAACGAAATACACATATTTTCCAGTGGTGCTGTGGGCGAAGGATGTTTGTTTGACAATGGGTTACTGGAGAAGGATTCGACCACTGCAGCATGATGATTTCGGACAACGGTGACAGTAATAATGCAGTGGAACGAGATCGAATTGAAGGAGAATGTCTTAATGCTAATATGGGCGTTATGGAGGGAAAGAAATCCAGTCCGTAGTGGGGAATTTATAGCGAGTGGCTAGTGGCTCGATCGATAGATTATTTGGCAAACTTCCGTTGGGCACAAGATCGGAGGAAAGTAGAGCATCTCCAGCGCCTGGCAACTGTCGAAGTTTGTGAATGGAGAGGCAAGAATGGTTGAGAATGGGTATATATTAGCCACTGATGCAGCAATGGGTGAAGGGTTGGTGGGACTTGTAGGATGTGTTTTTCATGCAGCGGGTATGCTGGAGGCTTTTGTTGTTAGGATTCCCATGAATTTACCTGTGGAGGAGGCAGAGGCTCGAGCTTTGTTGTTTGGACTTAGGATGATGAAGGAAAAAGGCCTCAATGCCCAAGAAGTTAGAGTTGATACACTAAGAGCAGTTCAAGGAATGATGCACCCAGAATCACAAGCAGCAATGGCGCCTCTCTACCGCTATATTTTATCTTTTTTTTTTCACATGTCCATTGTGGACGTTGCCATCACATTCCACGGTCTGAAAATATGATGGCTCATAATCTTGCAAAGTTTGCTCTTACATCTCCCAAACCGAACATTTGGGTTGATTGTATTCATTTATTTCTTGCCTCGTTTTTTGGGGCATCGTGATTAATTAAAACCTTTTCTTCTCAAAAAAGAAAGAATTCAAAATTAATAGTTAGTATAATTAAAGACTTATATAGCGATGGATTTGTAAAATAATACAAATTATGTTTTTTAATATAGAAATGTGACCATATATTTGAGACATCTCAAAAAGAAAAATAAAAACAAATAATTGGGACGGATATAGTAATTTATTTCACAGGCATTCATTGGATTAACTAAAAAATTCAACAGCAATTGATGACAGGTAAATTTAACAAATTTAAAATAATCTTATTACCACTGTAGTACCTAACATCAGTTTAGGTGACAATAAATGTCGCAAACAATGTGAAACTAAAAGCTTGTTTGATTCTCTTTATTATTTCTCATTATAATTTTATCTACTAATAATTTGATCACTGCTTAATTATCATTACACATTTTAATCTAGATTAATTAAATCTTTATTACTTATTTCAACTCATTATAATTTTTCATTATCATTTCAATGTCGTAATAAGAATCAAACAAGCAATACACGTATGGATAAAAAAGCTCAATTAATTCCAATTATCTATCCTTTAACGTCATGTCGATGACTTTAATATCATCAGTCTTCTGAGGTTGACTTCTGTTAAACCTTACATAGAACAAGGACTGATTACATGTATAGCCATCAGCCGCCGCCTCTTCATTGCATCTAAGCCTTCATCTAAGCCTTTCTTTTTCCTTTTCTTTTTCTTGTTCTTTTCGTCCCCACCAATACATCTGAGTTTTTTAATGGGTTCTTTAGGAAAATACACCACAAATATGCATTAGGTTGAAATTTACGTCAATAATTAATCAACAATTTCTAGACCGTATTTTTACGGAGAAAATGGAGAAACGATGGTGCTGTACTACTGCCAATCATGCCTTTTTATGGATTATTATTAACTATTATTATTCGCAACTTTCTTTTTTTTTTTTTTTTGCGAACAATTATTCACGACTTTCTAAATACAAGTTTGCATTTAAATAATAACATAAATAAATATAAAATTTTAATTTAATGTGCTTTTTAAATTTCATGACTTTTTAATTAATCTATTATTTATATGTGACTTTTTAATTAAAATATCACACTTAGAAATAAAAAGTTCGAAAGTCGCAATATAAGTCGTCTTGAAAAAGACACATCTTCCTTTCTAAAAAAGAAAAAGAAAAAGACACATCTTTAGGTAAAACTTCATATTTAAACGAGCATGAAGGTCTTTCTAAAAAAGTCACATATAGAAAAAGTCACATTTCTTGTCACTATTGAATTAAATAGTCACATATAGAAAAAGTCACATCTTGCATCATATTTAATTTAAAAAGTCATGCATAGAAAGCCATATTTGTGTTACTATTTTATTAAAATATCACATTTAGAAAAAATCACATTTCAGTAAAAAAGTTACATATAAAATTTACATTTATGTGACTTTTCTATTCTGTGTGTAACTTTTTCACGTTTGATATTAAAATCTTACGTTAAGCTAAAAAGTCACATTTGTGTTATTATGGAGTTAAAAAGTCACATTTTGTGTCACCATTGCATTAAAAATCCACATATAGAAAATAGTCACATTTTGTGTCACTATTGAATTAAAAAGTCAAATTTTATGTCGCTGTTCAATTAAAAAGTCACATTTTATGTAACTATTGAAATAACTATTTACGGATAGAAAAGTCATATTTTAATTAAAAAGTCAAATATAGTCACATAAAGAAAAAATCACATATAAAAAATATTATATGGATAAAGTTGCATTTAATTAAAAAGTTATATATTTAAAAGACATTTAATTGAAAAGTAACATATAAAAAATCACATATGGAAAATGTTATATTTAATTAAAAAGTTACATGTAAAAAATTGCATAAAAAAAGCTAAATTTCATTAAAAAAGTCGCGTATAGAAAAGTCACATTTCGTGTCACTATTGAATTAAAAAGACATATATAGAAAAGTCACATTTCATATTACCATTGAATTAAAAAGTCACATATAGAAAAAGTCTCATTTTATGTTACCATTGAATTAAAAAGTCACATATAAAAATAGCCATATTTTATGTCACTATTTATTTAAAAAAATCACGTTTTATACAAATATTAAATTAAAAAGGTACAGATAAAAAATTACATTTTAATTAGAAAGTCAAATATAGTCACATAAACAAAAAGTCACATATAGAAAATTTTATAAAAAAAGTTGCATTTAATTACATTTGGAAAATCACATTTGTAAAATGTTATTTTTAGCACTTAATTGAAAAGTAACATGTGAAAATGGGGAATTTATTTAAGTAACCAAGTCAACAAAATTCTTTATTTAAAAGACCAACTCTCTATAAACTTTTATCCAACTAACTAAATCATTTAAAAATAATAAAAATTCACAAAATATCTCCTTTCACTAACGTATTAACAGACGGCTGTGTTAAATTATTGCCCCGGCATGCTTGTCGTAATCTGCACTACGTCACGGCATGGATGCCGTGATAGCAGTTTAAAGTAGTTTATTGCTTTCGTTTATTTTTGTAACATGTTTAGTATGTTGGGAAGTTCGTTTGTGTTTCAGTTGTCATCACTGCATAGAAGTCATGTCATGTGTAATTTCACGGCATCAATGTCGTGAATTCAGTTAGTAGTACTATTTTTTCCGCTAAAATTGTAACCAAATTTCAAAACCCGTGCCGTTATTTTAAGGTTGGTACTGTAGAATAGTTGACATTAAGGAATGTATGCCGTAAGTTACACTATATCACATCATCTATGTTGTTATTCCTGTTTGAACTTAATTGGTTTTTTTCTTAGTTCTAATTGATCTCTGAGTGAATATAAGGTACTTTACACTTTCTTTTTGTTTAGTGAGATGCATATGTATCGTTTTATTGAAAGCATCTATGTAGTTTTCTTTTTATATAATTTTCACGCAGTAGGTTTTCTTAATTAGAAAAATTGTGAACTAAAGAAACCAAAATTTATTTATGGTTGTAATGCAGCCATGGACAATGGGAGATCGGAAGAGTATATTTCCATTTCTCAAAGTGGTGAGTTCGTAGAGTAAAGTGACAATAGATAGAAAAGGAGGTCTATGGCGGATGGTCCTTTGCAGGTGGATCATGTCCTTGTCTCCAGGAGCATTTCGTATATAGAACTCTTCCGATCTCCTAGAGGAAATTGGAGGAGATGGTGCATTTCATTATTTTTTTATTTCTTTCTATTTGAAATTCTGACTGCCTTTATAAACTAATATTCATTAGAGTTATGCGTTTATTCTCTTTGATATACTTTAATTATTTTGTTATAGAGTTGAAATCTAGTGTTTTATAGTTCCAAGTCCACTATGTTTGTTTCTATGAAGAATTGCAGTTGAATTATCATGGGAAGAACTGTACAAGCATTGATAAATATGTTGGAAATTGGGTATAACTGGTATAGGTGTATTTCTGTAGATCACGGCACTCATGCCGTGATGGTCAATACTATAACTGTATGAGTACAGTAATGTGTATATGGGGTGATTTTGTGACTCTCATTTAATACGGATGCACTTAATATATTTTTAAGCATATTATGTTGGCTATAATGTCCTAGAAACTTCATTGGACATGCTAAGTATATGTTACATAAAAATTAGATTGGACCCTTTTTAGCAAAAGTCAATCTACCTCTATTCCATATTAACTGAACACACTGAAAACATAAACACAAACACTGTTTGATCAACAGTATCAAGTTGCGGTCGATTTTGAGTCGATTTAGATTATCACTGCACCCATGCTGCGACGGTAAAGCGGTATGGGTCTAGTAATGGAACTCCACCTAGAATCTTAGCTTCAAATCCCCCCCCCCCGATACACCAATTCCCCTTCCCAGTGAAACCTAGGTCACAACAAATTATTTTTGGGCAGGACTACATATGAAATGTTGTCGGTCGTGCTAAGTCTAAGTTATATGACGTTACAAGTTAAATTGGGCCCTTTTATCAAAACTCAATCAATCTCCAATCCACACTGACTAAACACACTAAAAACATACTTAGGAATGTTATCTAATTGAGTATGTCAAATTGCAGGTGATTTTGAGTCGATTTGGGCGATCACGAGCCTATGCCGCGATGCTCAGAATATAGCAGCATAGGTGTAGGGATGGCGCTCTGTGTTGAATCTTTGCTCTAAACTTCACTTTGATGAACCAATTCATTTTCCCAGCCTGATCCAAGTTACTACATGTTTTTTTGGGACTGGACAATGTACAAAAGTCGTCGGTCGTGCTATGTCTAAGTTATAACGTTACAAGTTAGAATGAGCCATTTTTAGAAAAACGCAATCAATCTCTACTTTATATTAACGAAACATCCTGAGCTAAACACACTCAAAACATAAATAGGAATATGGTCTAATCAAATGGGTCAAGTTGTGGTCAATTTCGAACCGATTTGGGCTTTCACTGCATCCTTGCCGCTATGGTGATATCATAGTGGCATGGGTGCAGTGATGGCACTCTGTGTTGAATCTTTACTCTAAATTTCACCCCAAAAACTAATGCCCATTCTCAGCTAAACCAGAGTTAGAGAACATTATTTCGGGCTAGATATTATACGAAACGCCATCGGTCGTGTTAGTCTAAGTTACATAACGTTACAAGTTAGATTGGGGCCTTTTTAGCAAAACTCGACCAAACTCTTATCCACATTAACTAAACACACTAAACACATAAATAAGAACATTGTCGGATTGAGTGTGTCAACTTACGGTCGATTTCAAATTGATTTGGGCAATCACTATACCCATGCCGCGACGGTGGTAACATAGCGGTATAGGTACAGTGATGGCACTACTTATTGAATCTAGCCGAACCCATGATATAGCACATTATTTCAGGGCCGAATAGCATACGAAACGTCGTCAGTCATGCTAAGTCTAACTTAGATAACGTCACAAGTTAGACTGGGCCCTTTTTAGCAAAACTTGACCAACCTCTTATCCACATTAACTAAACACACTAAAAACATAAATAAGAATGTGGTCGGATTGAGTGTGTCAAGTTACAGTCGATTTCAATTCCATTTGGGCTATCACTACACCCATGCCACAATAGTGGTAACACAGCGGCATAGGCGCAGTGATGGCGCTCTGTATTAAATCTTTGCTCCAAACTTTAGCCTAATGAACCAATTTCATTTCCCAACTAGATACAAGTTACAGCACATTATTTCGGGATCGGACAGTAGACGAAGCGCTGTCGGTCGTTTAAGTCTAAGTTACATAGCATTACAAGTTAGATTGAGCCTTTTTTAGCAAAACTCGATCATCCTTCGATCCACGTTAACTAACATACTGAAAACATAAATAGGAATATGGTCTGATCGAGGGTGTCAAGTTGCGGTTGATTTCGAATAGATTCGGATTATCACAGCCCCATGCCGCGATGGTGTATCATAGCGGCATAGGTGCAGTGATGGCTCTCTCTCTGTATTGAATCTTCGCTCTAAATTTCACCCCATGAACCAGTCTCAGATTTCCTGATCAAACCCAAGTTATAACATATTATTTCGAGGTCAGACAATATATGAAACGCCGTAGGTCGAGCTAAGTCTAAGTTACATAACATCACAAGTTAATTTGGGCCCTTTTTAGCAAAACTCAATCAACTTCTAATCCACATAAACTAAACACACTGAAAACATAAAAGAAATGAGGTCTGATCAATTGTGTCAAGTTGCAGTCATTTTTAAATCAATTTGGGCTATCCCTGCACCCATGTAGCGATGATGGTATCATAGTGGCATAGGTGCAGTGATGGCGATCGTTCTTGATTTTGGGGCCTTCCTTTTACCGGATTGCAATCACATGGCTTTCCAGCTGAATCCAACTTAGATCAACACGTTGTGTAACGTGTCTTGTCACGTGACGTCCACAACTCATTTGTTTTGCTAATCTAAATTCATAAAATACACTGGAAACACACATGCGGACAGAGTGGGGTCATGAGCATCAAGTTTCATAAAGTTTGGACTTCGTTAACGCCATAACAGACGCATGTCGTGAATGTCACTCTCACGATGTAAGTGCAATGATGATAATCCTTGTTGATCCTCCTTCGACTGGGATGCACTCACATTGATTTCCAGTTGAACCCAACGTATATGTCCCGTTAATCATGTGATATTGTGTTTAAACACTCGTATTTCTATTAATAACTTATTTCTCCTTATTGTCTCCATGAAAATGAAGATGCATTTAACATTGCATTTCCATTAGTTCTATGACAATATGTACATATGCAATTTTTTAATACTTACAAACATTTGACCAAATAAGTGACGGATGAGTTATCGCGTCGATGGTTGTAGAAATTTTGGCAGAATTTCCCTTATATCACAGATTGTTCCGACTTCATCTAATTACACCGTTATCCTGTTTCCACATGTATAACATGACTTAAGTCTTATAAAACACTTTGTGATAGTTTCTACAGTGTTGTTCAGGTTAGTGTACATGACACACAACAACCATGACCATTTGCCACAACTCTATAGTACAATTCCATTTACTTTCTTAAAGTTAGAGCAAAAGCAGGTCGCGTCGCTGCTGGTGTGGTTTGTCAACATTTTCTCAAGCTGTTCAGTTCCTGCAAACAAATTGAACAGGCAAATACTTGTTAGTAAAAATGGCAACCAAAGCGATTAGAGACTAACTATGACCGATATAGGGGAGTATATGGAAAACTATTTACTTACATTATACTCATTAGTAAAAATGCAGTCAAAATTCATAGATTCAACACATCCGCATATTTCTACATGTACAGAAATTTTAGCAGAGTTGCCCCTACATAACGACTATTCTAACCCTCATTTTGACTTTTATACTTGATATACCTATCCCATGCTATTATCTATTATTTGCTGTTTCAAGCAAGCCGGATATGATAGTTTACAATATTTGCATATTAGTTTACAAAGGCGAATTTTTCCTGATTTGCAATAGTCAATATATACTATATAGGTCTGACTTTCAGACTTGATCCACCAACCCCATGCATCATGGTGATAGAGGTATGCACTCTCTTAGTATCGGTTCTTTTAGACAGTTTATTATTAACCTCAAGATTTTTTGAGCTATTTTCTTTGTAGTCAGGAACATTTTATGTCTTTTCTATTTAAATAATCTTTACACATGCAATAGAGAAGGAGACAACAAACGGAGCATTTGCAACTGGATGGTGACAAGAAAGAACTGAGGAAAAAAATCAATAGTGGTGAAGGATAATCCAAGAATAGAATAAATAATTTTCTTAGAGACTACTGATAGGGTGGTAACATGACACACAAAAATTCTATCTTAGATTGATTTTATTTATTTATTTATTTATTTGGGGAAAGGGGGGAGGGGGTTGGCTGGTTATTATTACTAAAATTAGAAAAAAAAATGAATCTGCTACTTTATTGATCTATTTTAATCTGCCTTGTAAGTTGAACTCTCAATTTTGCTATTTTTCTTTATACGAATTTTCATAATTCTATGATTTATTACATAAGCTCAAGCCTTGCTCATAGAGATAAAATAAATCAGTGCCTATTGAGCATTTTATTTATTTATTTATTTTAAATTAGCATTGATCCATCATATCCCTAATAATTTAAGCACTCATACACTGATTAGTGCCACAGTTCTACCATTTTTTTTTTCCATTTTCCAAAGATATAATACTTCTAATCTATTTAATTCTCAGACACACCACGCAGTCAACCTTCTATTGCAATAATAGCATCACATACAATTCAGCAACTGTATTATAGACCGGACAATAACCGAGAACAAATACAAGTAGCAAACAGGTAAACATGCAAAAAATCTAGTATAGAAAACAGGATCGTGAAGTAACTAAAAACTATTGCAGTCAGTTGGGAACTCAGGAATCAATTTAATTCCTGGTTTACAGCTCGCTGCTGGTAGTTAAAAATCACACTTGAGCAAATAGAAATCAGCTTTTGCCAATTCCAAGTCATAGTTCATGTATCAAACAAGAGTAAAGAAAGCTACTCTCTGAAGGTTTCCATTCTTGTAGCCGTCTTGTAAAAAATTCTAAAAATTTATTGTGTTTAGGAAACATGCATTATAAAAATATATGAAGAGAAGTTTTAGTACCATTCGAGTACAAGTTGAGAGTTTCTCATTTGATGAGAAAATGTGAAGGAGAAGGATGACAGATTTCAAGATTAGAAGAGTATGAGAATATAGCATATGGACAAAAAGAATTTTTATAATTAGGAGAGTGTCAGCACAAATAGTACAGATAAGTTGGTAACATCAATCAATTAAATCAATCAAAAATGCAAGAACCGTGATGTGAAGAGATAAATTATCCAAACCATGTCACGCATCTACCACGTTTCATCTACACTTGGCGGTGAGGTAGAACTAGTCGTGGACCATTTTAGAGTCATGTTAGCACAATTGAAGTACTTTCTAGTTTCTAAAATGCAAACAAGAAGCAGGATTACAAACAAACCTCTATATTGAGTTTCTGAAAGAAGTGAACCAGTTGCATGGTATCATACATCCAAGAATCTTCTTGCGGTTCTTCGTCCAACTAAAAATCAGATTCATTTTCAACATTAGAGGTTTCTTCAGACATAGTTGACCTTAGAGACGAATGTTTATGGTATCTCACCCCTGAACTAGAACCCCCGAAAGAAAGTAGTGAACTTTCCATTGATTCTTTGTTTTGCATATTTTTCACTCTTGTCATTCTTAGCAAGTACATCAAAATTCAAAATTAGAGTGCCGACAATCTCAAAACCATTCCTATAAGCTAAAAGGCTATTTATGATCGTTGGAAGGAATGTATACCTAGATGAATTCGAATTTACTGTGCAATCTACATTTTATATCTAATAACAGTTCAAATTAATGGTTGGTATAATAAATAAAGTTATCTTAGGAAAAATGGTATGGAATTTGTATGAAATGATATAGCACTTTTAAAAAGTTCATCTTTATGAGACATGCAGTGACGATATTAAAACTCGATATAGTTCTCATTAGTCCATTCTAATGCATATTTGCCATAAATATCAAATCTTGAAGCAAAATAAGGCACTGAAATTAATTCAAGCAATGTATCAAACACTTGGGATGCATAAATTGTCACAAAGAAAAGAGCAAAATTCTTGCCACAAAACCCATATTCAATGCACATATAAACTCAAAGCACCACTCAATAGCAGATTTTAGTAAAAATTCAAGCAGAATTAGCGCTATAGTTGTCCAGAAATCAGTCAAAATCAAAAGAACAGTGAGGGACTTATCTTGAATTTGAGTTAACAATTTAAAGGAACGTTGCTAGGAAGCGGATTTGGGTTCCGTTGGATATTTGAATGGAGGATTAGAGGTCAAGGTTTTCAGACCAAGGTGAGGGATTTCACCGGACGTCACTTGGCTTCAAACGACATTAAGATCTTGAAAGATGTTCAGAGATATCAATTGTAACAGGGGATATAATGGTAAATTCATAATTTTCATGGCTTTTGATTTATTTTTATATTCCAATATTTGGGTCGATGGTTACTTGGCTAAAGTGTTTTGGGGGTGTGGTCAAATAACCAATTTCCCCGTGAAAAATCACATTTGTAAAATGTTATTTTATCTATGTGAATTTTTATATAAGTGACTTTTTAACTAAATAGTAGCAAACTAATAATATGATTTTTAGGATTTTCCAAAAAAAATGATTTTTAGAAGACAAAATAAAATAAGAAGATTACCCTAAAAAGTTATAAGAAATAAGTGAAAGAAAAATACAAAGAAAACACGTGGGCCATTTAGAAAAAAGAGAAAAAAAAAAAGAAAAGAAAACACATTTGTAAGTAGGAGAGTGAAGGAACAAATGGTTAGAGAAAAAAATAATTCACTTGCAGAGAAAAAACGGTTGTTTGCCATATTTTTACGGCGTGAATATATTTGCACCTATTTTTCAAATTCTTAAATGAAAGAAAGCATCATGCTAATTTTCCCTTTTTTAATTAGGGGACTTTGGTAAAAGGCCGCACAATTATTTTCCAATTTGAAGAGTACGGTGAAAAACGTGGACTCCGTATATATAACGCTAATGGCTGAAACCGTGAAACGCATTTCCTATCACAAATGTTGTTGGGCCCTCTTGCCATTTGAGCCCAACATGCAAAGTCCTTGTTTATTATTATTATTATTATTATTATTATTATTATTATTATTATTATTATTATTATTAAAATTCTCAGCTGTGCATTACAGGTGATCTAAAAGTAATAAAACCATAGTAATTTGAAAGAGTTATATTTATCTGATATGAAAAGTGTTGTTTAATTGTCAACTATATATTAGATGCTTGTCGGCCTTCAAATTCACTACTTGCATATAAACAATCAATTAATGTTTGCCAACTAACAAAAATTTGTTATTCATATCATATAAATATGTCTACTTAAAATTATTCTAATAACAAATGTCAATAATTTTTATACAAAAATTTAATAAATTATTAATACAGCCATTTAATACATATATTAGTATTATGAGATATAAACTTTTATAACCATTCTACCATATTTTGAGTTATTTGTCGGTAATACTTTTTGTACCAGTTAATTCTTTTTTTTAA
>CAVNYN010227234.1:0-22133 GCA_963692815.1 Nyctanthes arbor-tristis
AAAAAAAAACTCAATAAACAATTAAACGGACCATTTTATAATGTAATTTTAACTTTTTAAAGTGAAAATATGCGTCATTTACTTTAAATTTGAAATTTTATTCACAGACAGGTATTATATGCTATGTATTGTACTTTACTTTATTATTAAAGTAAATATTATTAATATTTTATGTATTATTAATTACAAGAAATATGTATAATAATATTTACGCGAATTTAAATTAAAAATGAAACGTTGCACGAAAACTAGTTTTAAAATAAAAGCCAAAAAATCCCAGAGGTACAATTACTAAGTAAACTCGTGCGCAAAGAAAAATGGCGCGTGCAAATTTCCCAGATATATAAATTAGCATCTCCACTTTTCACTCCAAAAAAAAATCTCCCAACCCTCTTGTTTTCTCCTGTCCCCAAATTTTCTTTACAAGGGCAGAGACGATGTCGTCTTCAGGCGCGGAGATCGCGAGTAAGAAGATAACTCTCCGGAGCTCCGACGGGGAGGTTTTCGAGGTGGAAGAGGCGGTGGCGCTGGAGTCTCAGACAATCAAGCACATGATTGAAGACGATTGCGCCGACAACATTATACCCCTTCCGAACGTTACCGGCAAGATCCTGTCGAAGATCGTTGAGTACTGCAGAAAGCACGTCGAAGCGGCCTCCGCCAAAGCCGACGACAAGGTCTCCGCTGTCGAAGATGACCTCAAGGCATTTGACGCTGATTTCGTCAAAGTCGACCAGGGTATCCTATTCGACCTCATCCTGGTATGCATATGATTAGGCTTACGCTTTCGTTTACTTACATTACGAAATTATTATGATTTTTGATTCGATGATTTCTATAATTCTATACTTCTTATTTGTCGGTGCTATTTTTTGATATCATAATTATGTCAGGATTTGGTTATTGCATATTAGGGTTTACTAAATCATCTATTAATATTCTGGTTGTCTTCTGTTTGGTAAAATTCTGTCTATTTGGTTATCTACTGAGTTAGGAGCTCCTTTTGTTTTAAGAAAATAGGATATTAAATGATGATGCTCCGGGACTGGGACTGCATTTGCATTTTGTGCTCTACCACTGGAATGTGGATCTTTGGCAGCATCATTATTAAATAGCTTATTTTGGGTGGGATTATACATATTAAGGGATTCTTTATTACTCAGTATAGGAAAGAAATGCTCTATGGACATCTCCAATGCAAACTAATGTAGAATGTCTTAGGTGTATATGTTTCAAAGAATATTGACATTACATTCAAAATATTCTCCAATGCAACAATGTTAACATTGTATATTTGTCAAGTTACTATTAGGGATTAGAGAAATATATTGATTGTAACTTATTATTGTGTTCTGTATGAAGAAGGCAAGTTTAATTGGTAGCAATGTGATATTCTGAATTTATTTTGATGGAAACATGTTGAAGGATTAGAGGCCTATCTGATTGTTGTTTTTTTGGGGAGGCATGCTCCTCTGTTGAAAGAACAGCACGCCTTGAGGCGTGAGCTTTTTATTTTACCTAAGAAATCTTTTAGTATCTGACATGTGATCCATTTAGGCCCACAAAAATATGAAAAGGCAGGTTCTTAGAAGTCAACTAGGGCTCTAGTACCTAGGTTTATATCAAAACGCTGCCCAAAACACAAACCCAAAAGTCTGCCTGCAGCATACAGAAAAGCAAAAGAGAAAACTTTTGTCTCGTTGGGAACAATTCAAAATAAACTTCCTCTGCAATTTTTATCACCTTCTTCTGCAACTTCCACTAGAACTGCAGCCTGTACGTATGTTTTTTTCTTTCTGGCTCTACCTAACTTATCAATCTTCTCTTCTCTTATGTCTGCACCTTAATGCCCTCTCCTTAGTCCTAATTCCTCACCAGTGTTGTGTAAATAATATGTTGATATTTTTATTTGTTTAATCTTTTTCATTTTCTCTTTTCTTCTAAGTCTAAAGGTTTATTCTCCAAGCATATACGTACACTTATGCTTACTTCACATGACTTTGATTTTTAAATTTCCAGTTCTTCATAGTGCAAATAACTCCTGTATATATTTAATCAGTGAATGTCGTTAGTTTCAATTTTAATTCTTTACATCCTTTTTACCAAGGCAGCTTTTAGCGCCCATTGGAAAAGAATTAGTGGCTGACTAATGACTAATTATTTGCTAGTTTAAGTTTATTTTTGCCTTTATTTATGTTATTTACTTTGGAAAACCTGCGCCTCGAACCCTCCTCGAGGCTTACTTCCTGCCTTGTGGGGGAAAAAGCCTCGGTTTCCTATTACGTTTTTCAAAACCATGACTTTGAGAATAGAGATAAGCAATAGGACTCATGTGCATATAGATGTGAGAAAGGAAAATATCAAAGTAGGAGCACATGGGGATGGATCAAGAACACTGCACATATTTGCTGTAGGGATGAGGCTATCCTCGGGGAAGCTTCTGGAGCACGCAGCCACTAACTAAAAATAAGCTAGAGAAAGGAATTAAGGATTCATTCAGAACTTGAAGATTTTGGCATTTCGCAGAAAATATGAACACATTCAGTTCCACATTACTTTTTGCATACAATTCTAGCATATTCCAAGTTCAGCCTACAGTACTATGCTTTATGGGATAAATTGCCTGTGTGTTTTCATGTGCCCCGATTCTGGATCTGGTAATGAGGATTTGAACAAATCAAAATTATTGAAATCCCCAATCAGATTGGTTTTAGGAAAATGCTTCTTTACCTTGTCCGCTTACTTGTTGGGTGACTTGGTGTGTACAAATGTGACTTTTTTGCCCGTGAAAGGACCATCCTTGTTGTGAAATTTTAATGGCAAAAAGATGGATTTGCACACACCAATCACCCAACAAGTGGGCAAGGAAAAGTAGCACATCTTTTAGTATCAAATCTTGTGTGCTTCATTCTTTTGAACTTGCTAATTTTCTGAATAATAATAAAATACAAGGAGCATACATGACGTTGATTCTACTTGGTTTTACCATTAACAGTATATTATTTCCAGGTAGCTGTATATGGTATTCTTGTTATCTTCTCTTGTTTTAGCAGCTAGTTTGTCCTGGGTGTAGTACTGTATATGTGCATGTTGGCATACAGTGGGGCATAGAGAGTATGTTGCAGGGCAGTTTAAAGGATAAGTGGTTAACTTCCTTAGCAAATAGGACAATATAACAATTGATTGCTCATTTTATTTTTGCAGATGAGGAGTAGAAAAGTTGTCAGTTGAATGTTTTTAAGCTGCAGATTTGATGTTGCAAGCCTCTTGTCAGTTCTGGCTGAGTTTTATGATCAACTTATTGCCATTTGATATTGTTCTTTATTGCATATGCTTGCTGATTCATTCTTGCCATAGTAAAGACTGTCTTGCAAATATTTAATTAATTCGGTGTCTCCTTATTGTCTATTCTTTTTTCTCTTATTTTTCAGGCAGCTAACTACCTGAATATCAAGACACTCCTGGATTTGACTTGCCAGAATGTTGCAGACATGATCAAGGGAAAAACACCAGAGGAAATTCGTAAGACATTCAACATTAAGAATGACTTTACACCTGAAGAGGAAGAAGAGGTTCGGAGAGAGAATCAGTGGGCCTTCGAGTAGAAGATGCCAACGCAATTTGCATTATGAGTTTCAGTGGTTTCATGTGAAGCTAGTCCATTGTTCAATGCACATTCATTTGATGATGTGGTTAAGACTTTTAAGTTTGTAAACTCCATATCTAAATGTCATGCTTTAGGACGATGTTATGGTCATGTCAATCTGTTTATTTTTCTAGCAACTCTGACATGCAAGTTTTGAGGCTACAATGTGACTCAGTCTTCTATTTTGCACGTATGTCTCCTTTGTTTGAATATAAGCATGCATGTCATTTACTGCTGATTGAAATCCACAGGATGAAGAATCGGACGGCTCAAAGCTGTTAGGCTCGTAAAACGAACTGATTTTAGAAGTTTGCATACTGCCTTGCGCTTACTGTGTTACAAGTATTGTTGACCCCTGGCCTTAGGTTCTCAAACCACCGCCTCCAGCTTCTGTTTTGTTCCAGCACATTATGGGCCTGGCGTGGAGTATGTGGCCCCAGTGAAATTTAATTTTTTTTCTTACATTTGAATTTTTTTCCTTTTTGATAAATAAGGAGGGCAATGGGAAAAATTCTAAGGAGAGTTTACATCTCTCTTATGGAGTGGTAAAATATCACATGGTCCCCTATTATTGAGGAATCAGGTGGTCCGCACCTTGATTTCTCAATAACAAGGGACTATGTGGCACTTTACCACTCTATAAGAGAGATGTTAGCTCTCCTTAGAAGGACTGATGGCAATGGGGCAAGTTAGCCATACTCTAAACCTATCCCATGAGTTTTGAAGTCGCCCTATGCCCGTACTATACGGACGAATTCATCAGGCGGATCAAGACGGAGTGTTATGAGGCGAGGCGCCACCATAACCCACAAAAAGACCCATTAATTTTTTCTTCTTTCAATCAATTTGATATTTTATAAATTTTCACAAATCATTTATATGTATACACGGATTAGCAATTAGGTTAGTAAATTAATATACAAATTTTAAAATTTTATATTAATAATTTGCTTAATGTAATACGTATATATATTTCAAGTAAAATGATGTTACCAGTTCAAGTAGATAGTTAAAGGTTTTTTTTCCCTTAAGTGCTCGAGTTTGAATCTAGAATATCTCAATTTCTACACATTTTTAAAATCAAACTTATTAAAAATTAAAAAAAAAAAAAAAGAAAACTCTTGGTGTGGCATGGGTCTATAGGGCGGGTCCAACCCGCCCCGGACCCGTGGCGAGGTAGACAATGTTGCCTCATCCACTCTTTTGCACCGATTAAGCGTGACTAGTTAATTCTTTTAGGGGGCAAGTCTCCACAAATTTATGAGTCAATTAGTCAAATTGCCTTCTCGATTGATAGAAGAGGGAGATAAATGAAGATACTTTGTAAAAACACCGTGGGAGAGGTCGTGAGTCAAAAGCTGGTTGAGCTTTGCTTGGCTCAGGCTTGTTGAAAAGTGAGTCCACCCCTGAGCGCTAACACCAGCTCAAATTGGCGACTCGGTGAGCCTCAACAAGAATAGACCGCCAGCCAACAAACTACTTGCAAGTTGGCTTGAACTCGGCTTGCAAAAAATATGCGCCCAAGAACAAGCGAATAGATTTTTCCTTTGACAAGCCGAGCTTGGCTCGAGCTCACGGGCCAGCAAGTCAAGCTCAGCTCAGCAAGCCACTTTGAGATCCTACATGAATCACATACAAAAGTTTCATTATCAGACTCTTATCGTAGCATGAAAATGTTGACGTCTGTTGGTATCATTAACACATGCCGTTTTCATTAATTCATTAACGTACCAGCAGCAAGCTATCCTTAAAAATAATAATAATAATAATAATAATAATAATAATAATAAATAAATAAATGAATTAGTTACCCCTCATATGCCCGTCCCAGAGGGGGGTTCTTTATGAACCGTTTAATTAGATTTATAAAATCAATTTATAAAATAAATTTATAACGAGTGAAAATAAATGATGGAAATTTAATTAAAATTTAAAATGTATGATGATTGTTAAGTAGTTATCAAATCAATAATTAAATCATAGTAAATGAATTTATAAATTGCAAAAATAAAGAATACCAAACAAGCTCATTTTTTTTTTTCTTTTCCTTTTTTCCATTTTTTGTTTGGGAAAGACTCGTACCATAGGGTGTTACTATAACATTCTTGTATCTTAGTGATGTCATCAGCCAAAGAACACTGCGTTTCCACGACAGCACAGGCCAGAAACACCATCAATACGTCCTAAAAGGCGGCAAAATCCTTACATTGCCATTGGACCTGCTTCTTCCTTCTAAGTCCTAAATCCAATCAACATCCAGAACAATTTAGAATGCTAGCAAACAGAGTTTATTAATAAAATGTCAGCAGACAACGGTTACAGACATAAATTAAAGAATAGCCTTCTTGCTAATCAAACTACACCTTATTAATTAATATCCAACTATAAAACTGACGTCGTTAAAAATGAAAACAAAAAGGCTCACCACTCCCGTGGTCAGAAAATCCAAAGTTAGTCTATATTGATTACCAAAACGTCCTACAGCTAATATTAGTAACAAATGCAGGAAAATATAGAAATATAGGGAATTTTTATCAGCTCATAGAACATAATGTCCTCCTTGCTTCCATTATGAAAAACTATGCCACTCCAGTTGTAGCATGGATCGGCCCATTAGATGTGAATCCACGATCCCTGCCACGAGTTCCCCTCCCACGGCCACGGCCTACAGCAGAAAAAACCACCAGATATATAGATTACGAGTACATTAATTTTTTTTTTTTTAAATATTTGAGGGAAAATAAAACGTTAACGCGTTATTTATTATTCTGAACAATCTTCAACCTGGCAGAATACAAAATACATGTCCTCAGATTGCAGCTTAATCAAATCAGATTATGCTTTTATAATCACTTATAATGGTGACATATGTCCTGCGCCTTATCATTTCTACTATGTTTTAGAAAACTCTGTATTTTGATTCTTGCCAGATATTTAAACCCCAGTTTGATAAAGATCATTTGATATGCGATTCCACTTATGGAACACAGTTAAAAAGTAGGTAAAGATTTCCACATGCAAAATTTTACTACAAAAATATGGTTGAAAACGAGTTCTAGAAAAACTGATTTCATAGCTCTCTTTTTCTCCCCACCTTCTTTTTTTTTTTCCTTTTTTTCCGGTGAATTGAATCAAGGGTTAGAGTTTCTTAACTAAAAATGGGATGCTTAATCCATAAATCATATGTAATGGCAGACAATAGCATTGGTAGTAGATGCAAAGGATCCAGTAATCATCATGTTTAACACATTTTCACTCAATTCTATATCCTAGAAAAAAGTAAACAGATATCAAGTTATACCTAGGCAATATTCATGGCACCAAGAAAGAGAAAAAGGTGAAATGAATATACATCAGGCAATTGAGACTAATTGATTGGATTCAAATGGTTGAGATACTAAGGAGTATTTCAGCTATTTATATAACTTACTGGCAGTCTTTGTGGGCAACTAACCATCCACCAAATCTCCATTTTTGGTAACATTTAAAGGGGAAGAACGCACTTTGATCTGGATTACTTTCTATCCTCTCTTGGGAGCAGGAGTGCTCCACTTATATTATCAAATATGATTCAAGAATGAGAGAAAACAAGAAGAGCAGTACCTCGAGCTGGTGGTTCTTGATTGTAGCCTCCGCTGTCACGCTGAGTGTCTGCCTGAGGCCCATTGTACCATCCCCTCCCACGACCACGGAAACTGCGTCCTCTGCCACGTCCCCTAGCCCTGGGGTATCCATGATACCCATAACCTCCATCATCATATTCAGCAGATGCAAAGCCATTCCCTGAAAAGCAATACGAAATCCACATAATACACATTGAAGAACATCAAGATCATCGTGTCCTCAATACATATTCAAACAAGCACCATTACAATATTTAAGTTCTATATTAGGATTAAGTCAGTGCTTTATTCATATTTCCATATTTAAATTTAAATTCAGTTTTCACTACTTGTAATGAACATGTTAAAATTGGAGAACAAAAGTGGCACACGTCAGAACTGTGTCCAAAAGTTGGATGCATACACTAAAGCACAAAAAACATATGTTCAATGCCTTACATTATGCAAGTGCTCAGTCATCAAGTTTGCTTGGGTAAATAAGCCTGTTCTTAAAAAGCCTTGGCCCGCATGACTGCGTACTTGAAATGCATCTAAAGTGGGCACCACCAAGACTGCGTACCACAACCACGTAATAACTAGTTCAAAAGCCTCCATACTTTGTAGGCACATCGCTTATATCAGCCATGGATATTTCAAGCACACAAACTCATTATGCTCAGGTAATTAAATTTTCAGCGGAAAAACAATTCTTTCACTATTAGTACTTAATTTAAATCAAAGACATCTCACACGTTCTTTTTCACGGTCACATTAGTGCATTCATATTCTACGTGTGCAAAGCATGTAAGCACAAACTAAAAACCAAGTCTGAGTATTAGCTAATCACTCTTTCTCTCTTTGGTTTCCTATTATATCTTAGAGCTTGTTCTTGAGAGATTTTTTTTAAAGGACGCTTAGATTAATAGGAGAGTGTGTAGTGAAAATGTAAAGAAAAATCATTGGGAAGCGTAAATTTTATTTACTTATTTATTTGTGTGGAATACGTGGTTGGAATTGATTTGATAAATTTATAGAATTGATAAAGCTCACAAGAACAAGCTCTTAATATTTTCAGAATTTATTAAATGTTATTTCTTCTATAAAAATAGTTAACTGCTAAAATTTGCATGGAAATAAGAGAAAATTATGCCTCCTTCCAATAGTCTTATTTAACATACCAAACAAAGCTTTCTCCAACGTCTCACAGTAACTCAACCAAGTAAATGCAAGTAGTGTATGTTTCAGCAACAATTCTCTAAACCAAATGATGATGATGAAAATCATCATATCCAAATCAAACTCAAGCAGAATAATAAGTGTCCTCGCAGAAAAATCAATGCCATAGGGTGAAATCCGTATAAAGTTGGCAGATAAACAGGAAAAAGCTTATTGCGGAAAAAGATTTTACCCAACAAGAAAAATTAACACAAAAAGGGAAGGATCCTTAGCTTCAACTAACCATACCTCAAACAAATACAACCCACAAATTCCAAGACATAAATAATAGATTTCTTTTCTGGCAGAAGAACAACAGACCAACGACGACAACTAATCAAAAAGAAATAAGGCGTAAAAACCAATCAGAATCATTACCAGATGTGGGTCTTGCCCTCCCCCGTCCTCGCCCACCACGACCTCTTCTTTGAGTAATGGGTGATCCATCTGTACAAGCAAAATATATTAGAATGGATCTTTTTCCAATGAATGTGAGGGATTAAACATGAAGCTACCTCCTTCATACTCGAGGTCTGTGGAAACCTTCACTTGATCAGCTGGTAATGGCTGTTGGTACCTACAGCATATATATAGCACCAAATGAGCGGGCAATAGAAGATGCACTCTGGGAATAGTTATACAGGGAAGATTGTTCTGAAAAGATATTTAGGGTCGGTAGCATAGATTTCATTAACTGCCCCAAGGTTACATCATAAATGCCATTCAAATGGTTACACCCTGACTTAGGCTTGCACCTAGATTTACTGAGGTTTACAACTATATATTCACCATAGTCACCCAAGCGCAAAAGTGAGCAGGATTGTTTAGTTACATGTGAAATTTCAAGAGACAACTCACCCAACATTTGTGGTATCCAACTCCTTTGTTGAGAGCTTAATTGTGATCATTGAAACTTTTCTCGTGGTTTCCAGACTGGAAGAAAAGGAAACATGGTCAGAACCACCACCTCTATCTTCATTCTCAATTAACATCAAGAAACAAAAATATTTATATTCAAGACTTCAAACGTTTCAGTTTCTTTATCACAAGGAATTTAAGTAAATCTTACATCTGGAGGCCGTCCTCCAGGGGTTCCCACGTGTCAGTTATGTCAGTTGATTGGATCGAGGTAATTTGGTGAAGTCCAACAATTCTCCTCTGATTTGAAGTAGGTGCAAACTCTATTTCATTAGTATCAGAAACAAAAATGAACAGTATAGTGCAAAAATTGAGGAGCATGAAATAAAAACCTTAATTAACTCCACGATTGTTACAGTTTTATTGATAGCTCTGCCCATTGCCTTGAATACAATGTCATCTGAACCCTTTTCCTACAATTCACTTGTATAAATCAACCCACAAGACAAATTTGAGGAATCAAATATGTGAGCATGAAATTATCACTCGAAGCAGCCACCACAAGTCATGAAAGTACAAAGTTAAAGCATTCAGACGAAAGAATTCAAAACAAAAATAAAAGTCCCCTGCAGATAGTTGGGACAAACATTTAGGGTTGGTTTGATTTAGATTTTCCACAATCAATTCTCACTCAAACTCATTTTCAACTACACATTTAACCATTAAAATAATTTTACACGTAAATTCGTAACTTTTCCTTACTTCTCAACTACACATTCTCCAAAAAAATCACTTCTTCACAAAATCAATTCTCAAAGATCTAAAACAAACACTCTCTTAATACAGAGAAATTACATGGAAAAGTTACTTTGTACTTCAGAGAGATGGGAGACACAACTAATAAGAGCAACAAGATCAGATGCAAGTTTATGTTCATTTAAACAATAAACCTGGTTACCACATTCTTTACAGAGTCATAATAGAAACAAGATTAGATGCAATTTTAAATTCATTTAAATAATAAACCTCATAACCGCATTATTTACAGAGTCTGCGAAATAGAAACAAGACCTGAAATCATCCATAATAGATGTGCTACTTTTGTTTTAACTAACCACATAAGCAATAAGACGTACTTTGGTGGTAGCTACATGACACATAAACAAGTTAATTTAACAATTGCTTGACTATTGGATGTGTTAAATTAAGCTACTAAAGTTCATTCAAGTCCACACAAGTGGATCCCAATAACCAAAGTTATTGGTCAAACTTTATTAAGAAAGAATTTTTCATAGATAAAAGTGCAAACTTACATGTTAAAATTGTTGTTGAAGTTAACAAGAAGTTTAACATTTAGCCAAAAACAATCTGTTTAGCAATGACACTAACATATCCAATGTAGTGTTAATTTTGGCATGTAACTAATGAAAATCCTCAACAACTCCATTTACCATCTTCAACGTGGATGCTGTTGCGGTATAAAATGCCTCATACAGTAAATAAAAGATCTAACGCATAACCACATAACCACGTAACCACTAGAATCCGTAATTTAAATTTATAAAGAATGGTTAAAACATTCAAAAGAATTATACAAAATCATTCGAATTCTGGAGGTTCTTTCAATTTTGAGGGCTAACTAATAGGGAAAAAATAAGAAAAACATAAAGATAAAATTTAAACAGCACAAATCATTAAGGTAAAAATTCAAGCAGTGAGCCATGCTCAATGATACTTCTACAAAATTGGATTAAAATTTCCTTCACGATCATTTTTAGATATTTCACCAAGTTCCTCAGTGAAGCATATCCTAAAACCATCATGTCTATTGATTATAGCTGCTATTCAAACTAGAAGCTGGAAGAAGGGTGAAAACTCTTGAAGAAACCCTCATAAGACGCAGAAAACTGTACCACTTAATAAGAAAGACCCGAACAAAAGCCCAAGAAACACCTAACAGGGTATTAAACATTAAAGGAATTTACATTTTCCATTTCTACAATCAACAGTTGCTCCCACAGCTAACTCGAAAAGGGAAAAGAATCAAAATCGCAAACAGGGAACAAACTTATTACACTCCTAAGCTCCCAAAACATACATGTTTTGCATACATTCAACATCCATATACCTGAAGCAGACTCATGCCGTAAGTGATATAGCTTCGTATCCTTCCTTGGCTTGTAATACGTATCTCATTCTCATCAATTGTTGTTTCCACCTTAGGTTTCTCCACCTTCTGGTACCGATCCATGCTCTAAGGATTCCAAGAAAGCAAAAACAAAAATTGAAAATAGAAGCAGAGAAGCTTAAGCCAGCACTGAATAACAAACAAAACACAAAACCTCTACTCGATTAACTAACAAAGAGAAGACCGCGATTACGAGGATTTTGCTGGAAGGTTGAATAACAGATCCGTAAATCGCGTTTGAATATATATTCAGTTAAAAATAGTATGAATTTAGCTTGTGAAATTTGGAATTTAATTACCTCTGGAGTGTTTACGCGTAAAGGATAAGATTATTTGCTCCGCGAAAGAAAAGCCCTCTTCTCCGGCTTCGTTTCTTCGTTACGCCCTGACCGTTTACAACGCACTCGGAATCTATTTATATTGTCGGTTTAGGCTGTGCCCTAGCTCTGTTTTGGCGGTCGAACCGGTTGTTGACTTAAATAAAAGCAAATTTTGCATTGTTGATCCCTATTCTATACTCAATTCCACGGAAAAAGTAGTTGTACTCAAGACTTTAATGAAAAACTCGTGTTTATTTATGCATTCAAACCAAACAACTAGCTTCTAAATCTGTACATGGATTCTTGATTTTGTCATAAATGATGGAGTAACTAGTCCTAAAGTACTAGAAATTGTTCCAAAGTTCAACCACATCCTGGCATGATAGAATCGAATTGATGAATAATAAGTTGATGGAAATAAAAGAAATAAAAGCAAATTTTGCATTTCTCATCCCTATGCTATATTTGGAATTACAACAAGGGCTTAATTATGAAATGATTCCATCAAACTTTCTTAAAATTTTCTTGAGAGTCTTACATGACCTATGTGTTGAACCGGTGGCATCTGACATTGTGTTTGAACATTACTACCGTTTCAGATGATTGGGTTTTCCTCTTGGTAAGTCGTAAATTATTATGAGGGTAAAGCTATTTGTAGGTTCTTGTTTATATTTTGGTTTAGGCTTTTTGTCTTTTTCTTTAGACTAAAGACTAATATGCCTTTACCTTATTTTCATAATCTTCATGAGTTTTTGTATGAATTTTCTTCATTTTCATAGCTCTGATACCACTTCGAGGATGCCCTCTAAAACTTAAAAGCGGAATTAAGAGGAACAGCCTTCTCACTACTCATTACTAGCCAAAAACTGTCGGTAAGTATGGTAATGGTATTTTCTATCATTATATGCTCTAATCATATAATTTAATTCTTCAGTAAGCTAAGAAATTCTCTGGCTTACTATTGTTTTAGCAACACAATCATGTAATTGAGTTCTCCAAAGCCTCTTAATGAGTTGGACGGTTTCCTTAATTTTTTGATCTAGTTGTTCTAGATTCATATGATATTATGGGTTAAATAGAGTAGAGTCACAATGAATCTGCTCTATGAGTCTTTCTGGATTAGGTTGGTTAATTAAAACCTGTTGTCTAGCTGGATTATCACCAACTAATTCATTAATTTAGTCTTGAAGACTAAATGGATTATTATTAAGCAACATTTCTGCCATAGTTGCTCAATCAAACTTTTCCTGTTAATTACTCAGTAGATTTGATATATAACTTTGTAGTTTGATAGTTGCTACTATCTATTTTTGTAAGTAAACAAGAGTTTACTTTGTTCATATACATGTTATCAAACATGATTAATAAGTATTTGAAATACTTAAGGTTTTTCTTATCAATTTGGTGAAGTAGAAATCTAAGATACTAAGCCACGTAGATGTAACTGGAATTTAGGAAATTATAACTTTATACCTTCTTTTTGTTGTGTGGGATATCTCCCTTGTTGGGTCTACTGCGCTTCCTGCTTATGCTTCTTTAGATAGATTCCCTGGCTTTGCGTCACAGCTGTGTCCTGTTGTCTACTGGTAATCAGTTCTTTCAGACGACCTCTTGTCAATTTGGAACAAAGCCAAGACGAAGGATTGAATGTTGATCCGTACACGTGAATGGGATAAGATCTTTAAAAGCAAAGTTTACAGGAAATAGACTTTCATATATGAAGAAGGAATAAGGATTACAACTTCCTTATCCTGTTAATTTACATCATAGTTGGGCTGTAGCCCTTAATTTCTACAGGAAAGCTTTAAGCTTTCATTGTTTTGGAAAGCATTAGAAATCTCTTGCGGAAATCTAGAAATAGGTGGATTTTGAATGCTTTCTTAATTTGAGTAGTGCTTCTTTTATAGACAGAATGGGCATCTACTTTACATAATGGAGAAGTCCCTACATTATATTATTTCAACAACCTTCATAATGGAGGGTCCTTGCTTCATTATTTTGTCCAGCAATAAAGGTATCGGCACCACAATCTCTTGCCAAGTGTTGGTGCTCGTGACATCATTGCTTACGTCATTCAGAGTCAGATTCATTATCAGCTTGTCTTGATACAGACTCTTCAACTTTTGATTTTCCTTTATTGTAGTGTCCACATGCATGATCTGTACCAAGTACATTATTGATGGAACTGCACATTTGTCCTTTCTCAAGGTCTGGTCCATTTCATTCATCAAGGTAGAATAATCTTTCAAAGATGACAATCTTCTTTGTATCTTTTTCGTTCAAACGTTCTTTGTTTGATGAAATCATTAAGATAAACTTTGATGAATAGTTTACCTTCTTTTTAGAATTTGCATTAATCCTTCTAATTTTGTGTAAGAAGGATCTGAATGACTTTGATCTCTATGCCTGTAGAACTTCTCCTTTCATCTGGATTGGTTCTTTGACAATGGGCGTTGCCAAGACTTTGTCTTGCGATGCTACCCCAATTTCAATGAAGTGATAACCTTTGAAAATATTATCTTCATTCCAAAAATAGATAGTGTTGGTTATTGACAAAAAGACTGTTTTATCCCGTGCCTTACGGACTTTGGTCTTCCATTTGAGAACTGATTTTACTAGTGATGAATTTAATACCGAGATTTCCTTGGCATCTTGATTGAGATAAATGAATTTGATCAATCCATAGTTGAATGATTCAACAACAAGTTCTGGTGCAGCTCTTTGAAAGAATATGAATTTTCCATACTCTCCACAGGACCCTGCAAATGGATACTTTGCTGTTACATCTCCTATTGCTCTAGCTTCTACTTTGAGGCTGATGAAATTGGAGAATGGTGCTTTGATTAGTGAACTTTTTTTTTCATAATTTCTTCCTTTTCTTCTGGCTTGAGATTCACCAATCTGTTTGGTAATGGTGATGGGGCTTTCAGAACATCTTCATAGTTTCTTCTCAGTCTTTGGTGTGACTCAATCATGCCTTAAATCTTTGGTGATCTGATCTCCTCTAGGCCTGAATCCTGTTGGGAACAATGGGAATAGTAATGGATCAGTGATGTGTTGGACCGGTTTTGGGCTTGTCTAGTGGCCTTTTTCTGTCCAGTACTGATTGTATTCTTTTTGAGCTTCTTCAAATGTTTTGAAGGATTTGTGTTTGAATGGAAATCCTTTAACTATGGGTTCCATGGTTTTCTATTCTTTGTAATACCCGCGATCTAGTCCATCAAAGATTACATAGACTTTCTTGTAACATGTAGATAGATCAAAACACACTAATGGGTTAGGTGTTTGGACAGATGATAAGTCCAATGTATCCGTTTGACCGGACTTGACTTTAGGCTGTTGTGGCCTAAACTTTTATTCATGGGCCTTAGGCTCATTTTGAAGAGTGACAGCTTGTATGTCTTTCCATTTTGCTCGGTTTAAGACATTTTGTTGTTCAGAATTTTCATCTGATGATGCTGCTGTAGAACTTGATGTTGAGGATTTTGATTCCTCCCCCCTTGAAAATAAGAGAGCTTTTTGTTGGTTGTAAAAGTCAAGCTTTGTATTTAGGAATGTTAATTCCATTGTTTGTTCTTGGATTTGAAATTCTAAATCCTAGATTCTATTATCCAGTTCTTCCATTTGCAGAAGTTTTACCTGCAATCAACAACAGATAATGCTCTTGTTAAAGAGTCTGCTAAATAATTGTGTTCTCCTTTGATAGTTTCAATGTCAAAGGTGTAATGACTAAATCACATTTACCATATAACAAGGCGTCCCTATTTATAATCTACAAAAATGTTAGTCTTCATAAAAGATTTACAAGTAGAACTGTCAGTTATAACAAGAAATTTATTACTAATCATATAAACACGAAATTTTTTAATAGCATTTTTGACTGCTAAGATTTCCTTTTCATTTATGTGGTAATTCTTCTATGCTTCTTGGAATGTTCTTGAAGCATAAGAACATAAATGTTCTTCTTCCTTATGTGCTAGTTTGGCTTTAAGGACTATTCCCCAAAATTCTCCTGAAGCATTTGTTTTAATTATCATCTTGTCATTTGGAGTTGGATGATAAAGAGATGGTAGAGTTATTAAATTCTTTTTTAATTTCTGAATATATACTGTATCAGTATGAGTCCATTTCGAGGGCACATTTTTCTTCAACTTCTTTCGAAGTGGTGCTCTTTTTTCTGCTAACCTACTAATAAAATCTTGAGCATAAGATAGATATCCAAGAAATCTTTGTAATTATTTGATATCCTGAATTTCATCAGGAAATTCACTGATATGTTTAAGTACATGGGGTTGAAGTTTCTTATAGCCATAAGCAACATTCAATCCAAGATACTTAATCTTTGTTTTGAATAGTTATGCTTTCTTTTTAGAAAGGACTATCCCAACTTGTTTTGCAATTTGCAATACCTGCAATACATGCTTTTCATGATCATTTTCATTATTTGAAAATACTAGAATATCATCTATGTAAACACAACAATATTCTCATAATTCTCTGAAAATGTTATCCATATACCTTTGGAAGATTCCAGGTGTTTGTTTCAAGCCAAATGGAACAACTTTCCACTAGTAGTGCCCTTGAGGACAGAATCCTTCGTCAAGCATAACTTGCCATAATCCTCATTTACAATCAAAAGAAGAAAATACCTGTTTTCCTCTTATGAGTGCTAAAAGGCTTGCAATGTTTGGAATGGTATATGCGTCATCTTTGGTAGCAGCATTTACTGCTATGTAGTCAATAACCATTCTAGACTTTTCTCTTCTTTTTTCTGCTTCTCTTCTTACCATGAAAGCTGGTGAAGAAAAGCTTGATCTGGAAGATTCAATTACTCCTATTTTCAGTAATTATTTAATTTGTTCTGCAAATTCCCGTCTATCCTGAGGAGAATAGCCCATTGAAGATGATTTTAACTTTCCTTTGAAATCTTCTTTGAGTTCTATTTTTGCTGTCATTTCTCCTTTGTTCTTGATTGGGTCAAGTTGATTTTCTGAACAGCATTCTTCGAAGGTTTTTAAGATTTGTTCTCTAAGAGAATTTATCTTAAATCCTCGTTCTCCTTCTTGGGTAATATTGACCATTCTGCTTGGTACCATATTTTGTCCCTTAATAATCGGATGCTTCTCTTTTCCTTTTATTTTATGTATCTCAAGGAATTTATTCTGGAGATGATTGAACCTTACAGCATAACGCTACTTTTTGATCCAGATTTGTTTTCCTCATATGCCAAAGCTGATTTCGCCAAGATCCTGGATAAATCATTTATACAGTAGACAGAAATTGTTACCAAGAATAAGATCTATTCTTGTTTCGCTTTGATAGATAGATGGAATTTTGAAATAATAAGGCTTATGGTTTAAGTCTTTTATTTCTAAATCCACATTTTTAACAGCTTTGTTAACCTTTACAGATGATTGGTCTGCAATTTTAACACTAATTGTTTTGTCTGAATTTACTCAATATTCTCTAGGTATAATCTATTTTGATGCTATACACATGCTTGCTCATGTATCAACAAAAGCGTTAATAGTGTATTTGTGATATCCATTGAAATTCAATTTACAAACAATATAGATTGAATTAGGATTAGTTATATTACATATGTTCTGGTACCCGGTTTCAAGCTATTCATTTTCTGATGAACTTTCTTCAGTAGATACTTCTGTAAGGTAATACAGACTTTCTTGATCACTGGGATCTTCTATTGGATAGAATCCCTGTTGTTCGAATTCTTCAAAGAGATTGACTCTTTGGTCATTTTCTCTTCTGGCTGGGCACTCGTTTGCATAGTGTTCTTGTTCATTGCAAATCCAGCATCTGTAATTTTTCTTTTTTCTGGGGCAATGTTTTGCCTTTTCGCTGGAAGGGTTTCTGGTTTTCTTCCTCCCTTCTTTCTTTTTAAAATATTTTCCTTTAGAAAAATATTTTCTTTTATAAGGCTTTTTATATCTTTTAAAGATATACCTCTTTTTCTTCTTAGATTGTTTTCTAGGTTTTTTGGTTGTAGGATAGCATTCATATGCTCCTGCAATGTCTTCCATAAATGGTTCACAGCTAAAGCCTGTTTTAAGCTTTTTGCGTGCTATTTGCTTCATCTGTCTGTGTATATAAACACTCCTACAATTTTCTTTCATATAGTTTTTAACTGCTGTTATAGCTAAAACCTATAGATCCTTTAGCAGTAATATGAAGTTTTTCTCCTTCTTGTAGCTTTACAGCTTTATTAAACCTTTTTAATATTTCAAAATTATGTGGTAGTGGAAGTTTTACCAAAAACTTCGTAACATATTCTAGAAAATCATCAAGGTTACCAAGTAGGAATAATCATTTCTGGTATTCACATTGATAGTGGTCGAATGTATCTAAATCACAATATTGGATTAGTTTAAGTTATATGCCGGGTAAGATTGTCCAGCGAACATCTAAAAAATCTTTTCACCAATACTATTAATGAATCCAGTAAGGTTGGATTGGTTGTCATTTGCAACTGAGGCCTCTAGCCAAAGTGCATTTATTTGCTCATTTGTTAGGGTTTCTAAGAAATTCCTAACATTTCCTCTAGCACTTGCTTTGATATAATTCCAAGTTGAGACTTCTTCTTTTGTTAGCTGGGGATTACCAATCATAGCCATTACTAGATTGTTAAACCATTCTTTGATTGCTTTACTGGGATCAATAATACAATCGAGGTCTAGAATTTATGATGTATGTCCTACAGTTTTAGGAATAAAACTTAAAGGAATATTTTCACTTGATTTTGTTACCTGGGTACCTCTAGGTGGTCTAGGGATACTATCACCGATAACTCTTTTCCCTTCCATCTCATTTGAATGAGATGGTTCTTCACGTGATTCAACTTTGATTTATGAATCCCTTATAACAACTCCTCCAGTTCTGTCGACTGTCAGCCTTTCTGGAATTGTTACTTCAATTTCTTGTTTTGATCCTTCTGAAGTTGTTTCTTCAGGCTCATCAGTCTCGGTCTTAGGTTCCTCCTGTTCAATAGAAAGAATTTATTCTTCTTGTTCTTCAAAAAGAGTTACTTGTTTACAGTAAGATGTAATTCTTTCTAATTCTTCATATTCGAAAGATAAAAGAATATTTAATGTACTGAGGTCATTACCATTTTGATAATTTTCCTCAATTTTTCTCTTGAGAAACTTCATTTAGGGTATTTGAATATACCTGTAAGCATTCCCAAGTTGTTTGACGTTCCTGGGTCAAGCTGTCTGAAATATCTCATTCCTGGTGGAAAAGTGACATCTGTAGTAGTTTGAGGTTGTAAAACCTGTGGCTTGCTTGCTATTTCTTATTTGATAGTGGCAGTGATGACTGCTGCTATCCTCTCTGTAGCAATATTAAGATCTCGTGTAATAGATCTTATTTCATACCTCATAGAATTGAGATTTGTTCGGAGTTGAGTACTTGTTCTTTTAGTTCTCTTACCTCTTCATAAATATCACTAATCTTTGTGATATTTTCAGTCATCAATTGATTTATTGTAAGTATTTACTCATTTTATCAGTTCTTCTAAACTTGTAGTAAGTTGATATTCACTTTCTTTTGTTTTATCCTCCTCTTTAAAGGAGTTGTACTTGATTCTCCTTTCAGGAGTAATCTTCCTTGAGTTTTGATTAAGGGTTTTGGCCTTAAATCTAAACTACGGTCAGGTTGGGTGAGAGTGTCAAACTCCGTTTCTTGTATTTCAAGATAATCTATGAACTCTGGTTCACAAATTATCATTCTTTCTGCTTGTATTACAACATTGTTATGGCTATTATGAATAGCATAGCTAACAAGGTAGCTTATAGAAAAAGGTACATTGTTAGGTTTAACAAGATCCCTTCTGCAATAATCATGAACAAATGATAATATGCCATCAAAATCTATATCATGAAATGCTACAAAAATTTTTAGATGTATAGTAAATTGAAGTTTTCCACAAGCCAAATTTCCTTGAATCATACACAAGCATCCTTCAGTAGGATTTTGAATACGATTGTCAACTATAGCCATTTTGATTGGTTGATCTAAATGGGCTGATAGTGTGCTTTTAAATTGAACTTTAAAAACTCCAATTGTTACCCAGTATAAATTTTTTTTATCTGAAAAATCTATCTTTTATTTTATTTGTCTAATGTCTTCTTTGCCAAGCAAACAAATGCTGGTTCTGCTATATGCATGTTGGACATATAAAGCAAATTTTTTGTAAGATGTGCCATAATAAACATTTCTTTGTCTTTTAAAAACTTTTGAGAGAAAATCTCTTTTGAAAGCTTCTCCGGGTTTTAATGAAAAATATTTTTCAAGAATTTTTGGAGTTTCTTTTCAAAGACTAAAACATCTCTTGAAAAATTTCCTTGTGACTCTATAGTGTTAATATCAAGAAATTCTTCTTGAGCTTTTTGAATTTCTTTATTCTCCATGATGTCTTGATGCATAATATATAATAAAATCATGTATATATTTTTCTCTTTGTTGTTCTAAATATCTTTTATGTCGGATAATGACACTAAGAGCTCTAGAATTAATTCCGGTGAATACCGATTGTTGATACCTTTCTTGGTACCAATTTATTCTTTGATTGTGTCATTCTATATGGTCAGTAGTGACAATACAGTATGTACAAAAATATATGGAAGATGTTTCTTCCATAAGTTGTAAAACTCTTTCAAAGTCAGTTGTCATACTTAGAAAAAATTTCACTTGTTTGTCTAAAGGGTATTTTTATCATTTTCCTTGATTGCTTGAAGCAATGCTTAAAGAACAGACAAATTTCATTTCTCTTATCATGAGTACTAAAATACCTTCAAATAAAAACACATTTCGTCCTTGTCAAAGATTTGCATCTGATGCGAGTACAAAGTTAACATTACATCACTGCCAAGTGTCAAGCTACAGTTCTTGGCGTATTTAGGCCGGGGGGTGGAATTTGATGTTATAGGAGCACCAAAATTTATCTGATTATAGCTAGGTGTGTCTACGTTAGAAAAGGGGACCCTATTTTATCGTCAAACAAGGCACCTAATATCAGCCCTGATATCTTCAGCTGCCATATATTCGGTCATGCTTCAGTTCTCCCCTAAAAAAATGACAATACAACTATTTAATACATGTATGGACTGTTCAACCGCACTGCTATTGGTGCTAGAGATATCTCAACAGTAATTAATTATTCATAAAAGAAAACAAACAACACTCAGGGAAAAGACCGATTCACCAACTAAAAAAAAATCATGTCTTTGCATCCAACAAGATGTATTAAAAAGTTTTACATCATCCAAAATCTCATTTATCCAACAAGAATTCATGTCCAACCTTAACCACCAAGTTTCACCATAGTGAATATGATTCCCAACCCACCCCCCCCAAAAAAAAAAAAAAAAAAAGGAAAAAACACCCCCAGTTCATTGCATCGTAATCATCCAACTAATTCATCTAATACGAGATATTATTATCATAGGGCAACATAGAAGACACCCTGTGTCTCTGTTTTCAACTCCAGGTACTATCTCATGAACTATATGTTTTAAGGCATATGTTAATCAAATATCATTAATGGTATAGTGAAACAAACTCAACTAAGACATGGTACTATTATAAGGCAGTTGTCAAGGCAGTCTCTGTCTCCTTTTTCATCTCCAGATACTATCCACTGAACTTACATATTTTCTGGATTTACTAATCATTCTAATATTCACCAATTGCATGTTAATGCATCGTTTGGTTAAATTCAGCTAACTCAATATTGTTCCCATAACCCAGTAATGCTGTTGAGGAACATCGATCCTACTCAGGGTCTGTGTAATAGAACTAGATTGATTCTTACGCGGCTTGGAGATCATGTTCTGGAAGGTCAGACTCTCTCTGAGAACAATGCAGGTCACGGAGTTTTCATTCCAAGAATGTTTTTAACACCGTCAAACTCCAGAATACCGATTAAATTTCAGATAAGACAATTCCCACTGATGGTGTCCTTCACAACGACCATAAATAAAAGTCAAGGACAATCGCTCTCTCACGTTGGACTTCTTCTCAGAAAACTAGTGTTTACACATGGACAGCTATATGTTGCAATATCTAGAGTTACCAGTCGATCAGGTTTAAAGACATTAATTTGTGAAAAAGATGGTAAACCAATGATATCAACAACAAATGTTGTATATAAAGAGGTTTTCCAAAATTTGTAAGAATACGACAATCTTATCTATTTGTTGCATTGTCTGCATTGTTGTATTTGTCCATTTTCTCCATGTATTTTCACTTATATGGTTTGCACGGGTATATGAATCTAGTTCATAGAA
>CAVNYN010227256.1:0-17386 GCA_963692815.1 Nyctanthes arbor-tristis
AGCAATCCGGCTTTCAAAAAATAATAAAATAAATAAATGAAAAATGATAAGTGTACAAACATATCGTGCCCGAAGAAAAACCTGAGACAACCAAGTGACTAAAATACCCTCAATTTAAAAGAAAATGACACTTAACCACAAGCACTCTCCCTTCAAATTAAACCCAGCAGCAACAGTCATTCTCTGGCTCTCTCGTCTATTGGAGCAGCAGCAGCCGTCGTTGTTTAAGCAAAGAAGATATAGATTTTCGCCGGAAGCTTTTCATATGGTAGAAGAGCAGCAACAGCAGCCGTCAATTTTATATGACATTTTGCAATTTTATATATTTTCATGCATCAATTGATGACAAGATTTACAAGATTTTCATGCATCACTCGAATAAGAGTAACTTATAGTCATCGTTCAAGTCAATTTTTATATTTACACTCTGTTTCACATTCAATTTATGGCTGGAAGCAGAGGAGTTGTAGATTTTCGGGCAGTCTCATCCGGCAGCGGGGGATATATAAACCACACATGATTAACTTCAACACAAGATGAAATTAATAAACAGGTGAAGATGAAGATGCACTTTTTGTTACTGCGCACCATCAAATTGAGCTTCACCGAGAGAGGAAAGTTGAAGGTGAGGACGTTGATAAGAAAAATGAAGTTTGGGCCAGAGTCTGAAATTGGTGTTAGAGGGCTTTCAAGAAGGATTTGGGATTGTTGGGTACTGGTGGTTTGCCATTTGTAGTAGCCATTTCATGGAGGTTTTATTTGTGCACAGAGGTTTTACGGAGTTTCCATTTGCGCACAGAGATGATTGGTTTAATATATGTCTTTCTTGACGGAGCTCGATCTTCCAGCCGGGAAAAAAATTAGCTCTCCTCAGCCGACCTTCTATGCCAGCCCAACACGCAGGCACTTTCTTTGTCAGATGGGACTGCCAAATGTTTGGGTTGGTGAGGATGCGTTGGGTGTTTAGTGGGAAGGGAGGAAGGCTATCTGTTCTGAACTTTGAGCCAATGTTGGGGATTTGGGGGTGGGGTTGGGTTGGGGTTGGGTGTTCAATTTATCGCGATATCTCGTCTTGGGTTTTCTCTTGGGCAAAATATCGCAGTACATGTATCATTACTCGCCAACCTCAAGCATTTGGAAGCGGAGGTTATTTTGAAGATCGAGGGACAACCGTTGTAATTAGTGGTTACGCTGGACCGTGTGGCGCTACATTTACAAACAACGGAGAATATTGCATTGATCATCATGTGTAATTAGTGATAGAATGTCATCTTGGAATATAAAAATTAATTTCTTTCTCCATTTCATTGAAGTTATAATTTGTTGATATATTCGATAAGAAGCTGGTTAGACGTGACTTTGTTATAAAATGCAACTAGCTAGGTTCAGATAACCCAAGAGACCGAAGTGAGGATAGTGTCGTCCATAGAATTATTAATCTTATGTCACGTTTTTCCCTTCCCTGTTGTTTATTTATAATAATTATTAGTAGGTCAGCTAACAATGTTGCGAATCACTTAATTAGCTTGATTTGGTATTTAGAGATGTTACTCGTGCTGCCTGATTTCGTCACGCCTCGTATTTTGGAAGACATGGAATGAAATGAAGAAATTTCGATCCCCACCCCCAAAATAAAAATAAAAAAAAAAGATGATAGAAATTTATGTAGTACACGTGATTTCCATTAAATATGTGACGTGATTTGTTTTACTTAATTTAAATTTGAAAGAGAATGTGAACAAATGAGAAGGCTAATTCTCAATTTCTAGACTACCGGCCCACTAGAAGGCCGGTGGGTTGGTCATCATTCATCAAAATTTTAGGCTCCTTTCCTTTTATCACCTTATTAATTAACAATTGATAAAAATTAAAAAAAAAAAATCTTTTAGGAAAAATGAAGAATAAAATTTACTATATCCTCACTTATTAATTAAATTATTTTCCAATATTTTTCAATTTATCACATCCACAAATTAAAATTTTGTCTTTGATTGATTACTTGTCTCTTTTGTTTTTAAATTCACATATTCATCTAAAATATCATCATCATTGCTCTAATCTAAGTGACCCTGAACGACCAGATTTAAAAGGTTTAAATTCAAACATATTATTTGAATATAAGTCGTGGATAAATAGAATGCTAAATAAAAGTTTAGCCTTTATAATTTGTTGAAGAAAAATTGAAATAAACAAATAAAATTATTGGCTCCACAACTAACTTAAAATTATGGATCAACTAGATTAGATGCTTCTCCAAACCCCACCCCCCACCATTTTTTTTTTTTTTTTTTGTATTCAGTACATGTGAAATACTAATTAATAGAAATCTAGTGGCCAAATATTATTTTCTAAATTAATTGATAATTAGCACGTGTAATATTTGTGCAACATACACAAACAAAAATTATATTCTATTTTAATTCACAACAACCTCGGAGAAATAAGTCTAAATTTGGGTGCTGGGGTGCTGTCTTTTGTCTATTTATTTATTCCTTTTTCTAGATAATGTTCCCTTGTAAAACCATGCAGGTAGGCTGTAACATTTTAAAAACATTTGAATTTTTTAAAGGAATTAAAAGCTAAAAGCCAATGAAGAGGGTTTATTCTAATGGTAAAGGCATCCTTTTATGGGATCATTTGATGCAAGTTCGAGTCACCGTCCTCCCTCCTATGATCCTCAATTTGTGCTAAGAAGGGGGGGGACCTAAACTACTAGATAAAGTTTTTTCCCCTAAAAAGTACAACAACACGTACATGTTGACATTCTTAAACTCGAGTCACGGGTTATCACAAATTAACTGAGTTTTGATGTTTTTCACGTCTCAGACACTGAAACAAATCATTTGACTATTGTCCATAGCATGCCGTCAAGTAAAATATTTTGCCAAAACTAATCATGTTTAGCTGCACCTTAACTTCATTGTAAATTAATAAATCAAGATTCAAGAATTGTCATAGTTTCTCTAATTAAATTATTAGTGTACACGCAACGATGGTTTTGTCCTTTGTACAGAGTACACGCAAGGATTATATTTCTTAATTCCATATTTAATTAATTATTAATGTGTAAGTTTCTTCCACGTGAAAAAAATGGACGAGTCGCTGGCTGCTGCGCAAACATTTGATATTTTTTTATTAAATTAATTTTTAAAAATTAATTATATTATTATTATATTAAAGAAAAAATTTCATAACAAACTTTAAAAAGAATAAGAAACAAAACGGAACAAAATCAGACTCGTAAAATATTCTCAAGAGCGATAAAATAAATAAATATTGCCTCTGTGTACTTAGAATATATATATATATATATACACCCATCCAAAAGTGCTTCTTCTTCAGTAGCTACACAAATCTTCTTGAACGTATAATTAATAAGCAGAAGATATACCATTTTAAATCCAAGAAATTACAATGCTTGTACTGAGGGTGCAACCCGAATCGGGTATACTGAAATACATAATTCTGCTTGCATCCATGCTTCAGTGGGCATCAGATTATCTTTCTAAAATCTTTGTTTTTCAGCGTCCGGAAGAAGAGTTCAAATTCGAGACACCAAACTACGTCGATGACCTTCCAGTAACACGTTATGTAAACAAAAATGCCGCCGGGTGGGTGGAGTGTGTCGTTTGCTTAAACAGAATCAATGAAGGTGACGAAGTTAGAGAGCTGGGGTGTAACCATGTTTATCACAGAGTTTGTTTGGATGGGTGGGTGAGATTTGGGCACAGGACATGTCCGCTATGCCGGAGGAACTTGATGCCGCCAGTGGCCGCCGAGTTACCACCGCCGCTTTTTGAGCAACATGAATGATGAACTTGATCATGATGTAAAATTTAATACAGTATATACATGGCAGAATGCCATTTCTTTGCTATACATCAGGTAAATAAAACTATTAGATCAGTCATGTTATATATATGGACAACATGTTTGTGGCAAAATTTACCGATTGTGTCAACTTCGCCGGTACAAGTAGTATGATTCAATATACTATGTGAATTAATGATGTGTTCGAAAATAAGATCATTCCAACTTTCCAAGTAATCTTTTTGTTAAATTTTTTGTCAATTATTTTTTACAAATAGCAAAATTCATTGACAACATGTATACCCCATAATTTTCTAATATTTATTTCGGTGACAAGAGTGTACACACTACACACTACGTACCTCATTATATGAGTGTGAAAAAAATTTTTTATATTTGGACAAATCAATGTTTGTTAGAATCTGTAACGACTCGTCAAACCTTATATTTGGACATTGACATTTCCCCGTCACTAAAAGCCAAAGATGTGTTTGTTACTTCCAACAATTAGCTGCATCCTCCCTGAAGAAAATGGTCAAGTCGCTCTAATTAATTTAATCTAGAAACTACAGAACACATGTTCAATTTAGTAGAGAATTTAGTAGAGATAAGTGTTAGACCAATAAATAAAAAGAAACTATCATTTTATTAATCTAGTGATTGGCGTTTGGCACCATATTAAGTTAGCGTTCAATGACAAGTTGTAAAATTAGGTCCTTTATTCATTTATTTAATTTTACTTATCATTTAATGTAACATTTGTTGTCACCTACACTAGTGTCAAGTACCACTGATATTATATAGTATTATTGTATTAATTAAGCAGCATCTTGCATAATGTTTTGGAATTTGATACATTCCACTTGGTCCAAACTTTACATTTTCTATCAACTTTTTATATGGAAGGTTTATATAAAAGTTTCTTTGGACTTTTTATATCAACCTTCTATTTAAATTTTTACATTTTCTATCAACCATATATATAGAAAATTCGATTAGAAACGCCCAAATGTATGTTTATACAAACCCAACTGCAGCAATGGGATTTCAAGAAAGAAACTCTGTACAAAACTCATGTTTTATTATAAGAATAATAAGATAAGGCTGAAGCTAGAATCAATCGTATTGAATTGCTTAATTGTGATTGCATTCCTGCTTCAGTGGATGTGGGATTACCTTCTCCAATCCCTATTCGAGTCTCTAGAAATCGGGTTACCAAACTAAGTTGATGACATTATTGTAACGCAATATGAGAATAATAATTGAGAATCATCGGTCGAGTGTAGTGTTTGCTTGTGCAGGATTGATGGAGTTGATGAAGTTAAAGAGCTGAGTTGCAACCATATTTATCATTGAGATTGCTTAGATGGGTGGATAAGACATGGCCACAGGACAAGTCCAACTGCTAGAATCTCTTTGGCCTTGAAGCTGCCAGTTAAGCACCAGTGGGACGTCTACAATTGTATACAATGAATAGAGTCGAGGGCTTGCTTTGAATACAAATATGTAGGCATATGTTCGACATTGCTTACTAATGAATTATGGCAGTTCTTATCAAAAATAGGGCTGTCAAAGTTGTGTGGGTAAAGCTTGTTAAAATTGTAACTTTCATAAGATCAAAACAAGACATGCTAACGTTAGACTCGATCTCCCGCTATATGTCTGGCTAGATTATCCCGCTAGACACATGTAGCGAAAGATCATTGGGCAACCCACTGTGAAATGACCTATTCATACAACCAAAAAACAAATCAGAAACAAAACGAGGGAAGCATAATAACACACTTATAGATGATAGCTCAATTGTATTATAGGTAATGATAGCAAACTTGTGATTTTACACCAAAACATGATTTAACACCAAAACACACCCTTATATACACAAATCTATCAAGGAAGTTGTTGAGGGGATTAAAAGAATCATTGGGAAAAAAAAAAGGAAAAATCACTCCCTTTACTCATCAACACTCAACTCCTAATGCAATTAAGGGGTCGAAAAAAATGCTCGATCCATCGACATCAAAAGATACACCGAGTACAACAAATAGGTTGTTCATCTCTTTAAAACTGTTTCAATAGCATTTTGTTGTGCCCTCGTCAAACTCTGCATTTTAGATCAAGAAAAACTATGATAAGATATTAGGAAATAGAATTAATCAATATGTGATTATCCTAAACATAATATTACAAGAAGAGATTTCAATGGACCTGGAAAAGATGATCAAAAAATGGTCGGTCGGTCTGAGAGAACTTTGCAAAAAAATCTATGAGATAATTAGCAAGATTGATCTGCAATGGTGCAACACAAAAAGTTTTAAGTGAACAGAAAATATATATATATATATATATATATGAGAACATGTTAAGCAAAGAGTAAGTTTTTAGGAATCACCTCATTAAGTGGGTCGGCAGAACTAAAAAGCTCATCTTCACAGTCGTCATCTTCTCCCTTGATTCACAAACACCACAATCAAATCCAATTAGAGAACGCACAATTTCAAAGCATGTCCAGAAGAGAGGAAATAATCGAAAGTTTCAGAGTATCGCAAAACCTCATTGAAAGCCTTGGCCATGGCATCAAGATATTCATACGTAGGCCTGCCATTCAATCTAGCACTAGTTGAATATAATAAATCTGGGTCTGTTTCGCCCTCCGCAGTATCGACTTCCTCCCAATCACTATCCTGCCAGAGTGAAGTAGTCAAGAAGTTAATAATTCCAAACACCAATTTTGTCATCTCAGTAAATACCAAACAAAGTATACCTACCTCATTTTCACCCCCCAAGACTTGTTCTTGAATTTCAATCATAGCATCCGACAATATAGCCATTATCTATTGTGCCAAGTGAACACAAAAGTTATTAAACAAAGGACACGAACGATATCATAAATTTACAAGGAATATGAATCTATATGCATCAAATGTTATATTGAATGAATAGATCCCAATATAGTTAACTGTTATTCCTGATCAACTTCTTTATCATTTTTTTTAAAGAAAAGATAAGGGCAAAAAAACCTCAACAGCAGCAGAAAGTAGTAATTTAGAGGTAGTTTGAACCTCTTTATTTTTCCTCTTTATAAATTCACCTACCATGATTTGACTATTGATTTGACAACTACTCAACAATCACCACACATTTCAAACTTCAATTAAATCTCCACCACTCATTTCCACTCATTATAAATTCCCTTTATAAATTCAAAAAATAAAGAGCTTCAAACAAGCTCTCAAAAAAATAATAATAATAAAAATAAAAAATAAAAAAAATGGAAGAAAAACACGATTGTTGAACTTTTGAACATGGAGGCAACCATGTTAACCAGAGAGCTATTCTTGAAAGATAAAAATCAGAAGGCATACCCTTAAAGGAAGTGGCACAGATGTCCACTGATCCAGAACTTCTTTAGCTCTTGAACGAGTGGTTATTCCCCCACCAATCTAAAAAGTTCAAAAGGAAGTGGATTTAGTTCTACCACCAATTATATTCAAAGACGGTTGAATGAGGATAAAACCCAAACCTTAATCAGATGTCCTTGGACATTGATATTTCCCAATTCAACATGCCTAGTTGATAGAAGTAAAGCCAAAGCCGTGGTGGTTACTTTGATCTGGTAAAAACCCTGAATTTCACCTGAACCCATTAGCATTCAAAAAGAATATTGGTTAGTTGATTGATGAACAGCAAAATAGAAAGATAATGAGACTATAAAAGCAACAACCATGTAGGCAATAGCATGCTAGCCTAAACCATGTAGACTAATGAGACATCCAACATGGTGGGTTAGTAAATAGCAATTACTTAGCAACCTGATACCAAAAATTCAGATAAATGCTAACTACATTGTTAATATCCTAAATGCTTTTCTTTTTCCTTCTAGAAGTGAATTCAGCATTAAATTTTCTTCAGGCTCCAAATCTCAAAAGAGATGAATCAGAATAAGTTGCAAACATGTACAAGAAATAAAATATTCATTTGACAAATGAGTGGCATTCAACACCCCAGTCCATAATTAAAATTTGATACCCCGTAAATACCAAAAATCACAAATGATAAGCAGACAAAAAGTGGTGCCTGCGTACATGTCATGCATGACCCAAAAAAGAAATGGTCTAGAACTGTAACAATTTGAAAGTATATGTGGACAGTGTAGGCATTAACTTCTCTACCAAACCCAAGAAGGAACCACAGTAACGTGTATACTTGCCTTGCTGCCTAGTCCATTCAAACATTAGATAAGCAAAGGAGTTGTGATGGCCTTCAGCAGGGACTGATACCAGCAAATCAATGAATTGTTCAACGTGTGGGACACTCATGTGCACCTGCATGCAGAATGATGCGTCCCATTTGAGTTCTATCACAACACAATTACTCTTCGTAAAAGAAGGAAAGTGCTGCAAATGACTCGTGTTCAGAAATCGTACCATTTGAACTGAAATCCATTACTGGTTCATATCATGAAGGAAAATTGTCTAGAATCAATACCAACAGTAAATCATTCAATAAGTTAAGTAAGTCTAATGGATCTCTTGTGCTAGAATCATTGAAGTCCATTTTCTAAAGCAGTACTTTACTTTGTTCCCCCCACTCCCACCCACACACAACTAAAAAAATAAAGTTTACCTTCCATATAATTTTCACACACCACATCTCAAGTTAAATTCCACTTCAAGGCCATACCAAGATCCACCACTATGCAAGGCAATATCAATTAGAGAAGATTTTATGCCGTTGGAGGTCTTGCATATTTCTCCTGTTTAACTATTCTTCAAATTAAAAATCAATTGTTCCTTATGACTGACCTTCAAGTAAGGGTGAGAGTAACTATTCGCGTACATTTAGATCAAACAAAAATATAATGCAGGAGATTTTTTAAACTTATCAATGTAAAGCAGAGTTGTATAGTTGATTGTAACAATTAATACGCTACCTAAATTATTTGTCATTGTCAATAATAATTTGTTTCAAGACATTAAATCTTTATTTATGATACTTAGTAAAACTAGAGTAGAACCTCATATTTATTCAATTCAAAATCCTAAGAAGCAGAATTCCAATACTGGAGTCAGATTTGAGAACTGTGGACTTGAAATCAAAGAAATTCAATTAATGAACTTATTCAAAAAACGATGCCATTATACATACGAATGAAGCAATAAAAATTATAGCACACTTCTTTATATGGCGTAAATCGAAAATGAAGCAAGTTTATACATTATGAACCCCAGACCTAAGTCACAAGCAATGGGTGGAAGGAATCAAGATAGACAAAAGTGCTACGGTGATATTTATAAAATCATTTTCTTAATCCAAAAGCTTCTTGAGCTAAACCAAATGTATATTCACTGGGAAAGAAAATGTATAAAAGCATTTTCTTTACAATATTATCATCTAAACATAACACATATTGTAAATACTAGGGAAATGCAGGTAACTACACATCACATCTTAACATGTTACTCTTGATAAATCTATCCATGATATGTTGAAAAAAGAACTAATAAATAACAATGATAACTAAATAAAGAAAGACATACCAATCTAGCAAAAATAAGCAGCAGTGAACTCTTCAGTGCCGCTATTTGAGAAGAATGCATGCGTCTAATAAGAGCAACCACAAGGTCTCTGATATGCTGGGCCATTTGTGAAGGAAGATGCAAAATAAGTTGTAAGATGTAGCTACCAACAAAAAGTGATCCGGAGCTTTCTAGATCAGGGTCTAAAAGCCTGCATGTACAATTGTATACAAAACATGTTACCAAGGAATGGAACCTATACCATGTTGCTAAACAGAATTTTGAAAAGGAAAAGCATCTGCTGCAGATACTACAAAAAGAATGAATTTCCAGCAAGGAGCTTTGACATCAGAGCAGGCGTCAACAATCTCCATAAATTTCAGCAGCAAAGATACCAAAATATCCGGGTCACAATCATTCTGTCGAACCACCATACCTACTCTTCCATAAAAATGTCCAGTGAATGAAAACACATTAATTTTTGGTCATTAACCAAGCTGCCAATTCAAGTTGATCCAGATATATCCAAAAGTCCGTAATAAAGCAGGAGATTCAAATTGCAATTTTACCCAACATAACTGTTCTGAAGTTCATCCACTGAATGCATTCCTCAGAAATGGCAATGGCCTTAAGATGATATAATGAGGAGTTGGCTTGGGAGTTCATATACATAGCATGTGCCACATTTTTCTAGCAAAGGATAATTACAGGTAACAGGGTTACAAGAGTAGAATAAAACAGAAGTGAGTGAGCAAGACACCTTGAAGCTACATCAAGCAAACTTCTCATGGTAAAAACAGGGTCACCATTCCAAGAAAGTAAATCTTGTTTCCCACCAGACACAAGAGCAGCTAAGCATTGGGTTGCATTCTGTTCAACATGAACACAATGCAATAACTTATTTCAAATCTCACCAGCAAGTTCATTCCAAGAAAAGCATGGGAAAGACAGCAACAATTGGAGAAGAATATATAGAAGAAAAAACCAACAAAACCTGCATTTCACTATGGTCGTCACTCTGAAGAATTATGCCAATAACAGGATTGAACGAAACGTCATATGCTGCTTTTACAACATCAATAGGAGCATTCTGGTCAAACACAAAGATGCAGGGTCACCAATAATCACAAATATAGTACCACCAACAACGTAACAATTGAGCTCACCTTCAATAGCATCGTCATAAGATCAAGCGAACCAGAAACTAAACCTTCAGGTTGTTGTTGAGGCTGGCAAGTGCAAAAAAAATCATCAAACTAAAACCCAAAAAAAGAGATCTAAAAATAAAAATACACTAACTTGAACAGTTAAATTGTTCAAACATAATTTAGAAATGGACAAATTATTCAGAGCTTACATTACTGAGAATTGGCCCAACATAAGGTAAAACTCGAGAAACCAGAGCATGGATACAACCAGGAGCATTTTTAATTGCCTGGAGAATAAGCAAACTTGTAAATAGTAATATCAAGTGAAATGGAGCGAGGATCAAGTATTCCAATTCAAGATACTTCTGCACCCTTTCTATAGTAAGATACCACATGCACTCAAGGAATAGAGATGGCACATAGAACTCGCCCAATAGGGAATATAAAAATCTGCAGAAACAACTTCCATCACAAAGATAGTTCCAACCAGGAAAAAGCAGAAAAAGATGGTACTCTCTAATTTTCTGTTAATTAATTTTGTCCCTTTTTGAGCTCAATACTTGGGACATTTCTATCAAAACTTGATGACCTGATAACAGCATTTCAAGCAGTCATTTGAATTATAACTCCAAAGAAGATGCTTGCAGATGGAACAAGCAAAGTCTTCGATCAAATCCCGAACAAAAATCAAACTAGTTCAACAATTTTCGCAAGGAGAAAAGGGTCTCCAGGATGATAAACATTGCTTGAATGTGACAATAAGAAAGATTTCCATATTCAAATAGATACTTGGGAAGCCATCCAAAAATTTGCAAAAGTTGAAAAAGAAGAAAACCGTACATGTTGCAGCAGCAAAATATAAGAGAAATCCACAGGACAGTAATTTACCATAAGAAAAATGCAGAGGAATGTTATTTGGGGTGCATCCAATATTAGAAACAGAATTGTCTCATAAAAGAAAACAAAAAATAGAAACCCATGAAAAACAATAAAATTAATTCCAAACCAGCAGATAGAAACTCACAGGCACAGCAAACAATGTAGATCAGATCTAAGAATCATGCAAAATAAAAGGGAAGCAAGACAAACATAAAAAGGTTGAGTTTTAAGAAACTCGCATCCCCTGTAGAACAATCCATCAAAACAAAGAGGAATGAAAGAGGCAGTACAGAGCATTCTTTAACCATTAGTGTTTCTCTCTTGACCCAAAGCCCCAGTTACAAGACAACAACCCCTTTTTTGAATAAGTGGAGTCCTCACAGCTCAAAGAGAATGAGAATAGAGCAACTGGCATCTTATATCAGTTGGTTCAATTATTTATGCTATTTTAAAGAGCATAATAGACTTGTTTAACTATTTCACAACGAACTGCTAAAGTTAAAAGGCTCAAGCATACTTCAATCAGCACATGGATCAAGCTGCTAAGCTAAGAGCAGCAGACTAACAGTTTCAAAGCTCAATTCAAGTGGTGCCAATCTGTGGCTTATATATCCTAGTGTCATTCTTACTTAGCTGTGGTCCTGCACATTATAGTAAGTGTCATGACTAGTTAGCAAGTCCATTGTTTACACCCTGCAACCCCACAAAAAGGAAGGGGAAAAAAAAAAAAAAAGATCCCCAAGGAATCAAGTACACACGTAGAAATAACGTTTAGAATACTCACCTCAAGCACTTCTAGAGCATCAATGCTAATAAAAGGGTCTGAGACATGCGACGCCCACATGTTAAGAATAATAGGAGAGATAATGGACTCTATTGATACTACAACATCCTGGCCTACAAAGTAATAAAACCCAGAAGTAAAACAAGTAAGCAATCGGAAAAAACAATCAATGAACAAATTCAGTGCCAGCTAAGCATTGAATATGAAACTGCAGTACAAATTTCCAGTTATATTAGGACCAACCAGCCTTCACAGCAGCTTGTAGGGTTTCAAGAACTAGATGCATGGTTTCATCAGATGCCTGTAAAACAGGTAGCAAGCAGGTATGGTACGGTCTCCCGGGGAGTAAACAAAAAGGAAAACAAGGAAGAACGCTAGAATAATAAAAATAACATCATTACAGAAAATTGTAAGCCACTGCCTTACGTTCTTGAGAAGTTCTGTAAGTGATGAAAATAAATCCAACATATGAGAATGAAGAATTTCCTTTTTCGCATCTGGTAGGAGCTGGGAAAGAATTCGACAGGCACCAACTTTCACAGGTGGGGGTCTGGAAACAATAACAATCACTAAGCTATCTTCCAAATTTTTTAAAAGTAACAGAAACGAACTAAAGCTAGTACTTACACGTCCAAGCCAACTGATTTGATAGCAGCATACAGGAAATTCTCGGTTACTCTGGGGTTCATCTGCACATAGTATGAAGTAAGATAAGAATATTACCAACAATATGAACCGTTTTTCTTTATTTCATTAATTTTCTGCAGATGTTGGGTGGCCAATCAGGGTGGTGGAAAAAATGTTTAGTAGTTACCAGAGAAGAAAACTTTGCAACAGATGAAAACAACCGTGCATAAAGAAAGGGATAATCATGTACGCCTGCACAATATAGAGGAAAAGAAACACATTAAATATTCATCTACAAATGCCGGCAACCACGGTCATTATAAGCACGGATGACCACGAGAAACCAATCCACATTCAGCGAACCATCCAATTCGACTCACTAAACATGACTGACCTGTAGCCATGTCTTCAGTTAAAATATGCTCTAAAATATTTCCTATACCAAGGGCAGGGACCTGTAAGTGAAAAAAATAAGGCAATCTCTTTAAGTTTCTTCACAGAAGAGTCCGTTTCAAATACAAGGAATGGTATGCACGACCCAATTAGCAGTAAGATTCAGAGTGCAAGAGCTTTTGAAGAATAAATTATTAATCAAGTGTCACAAATTAACACAAACCTCTGCTTCAAGCAACTGCTCTGAAACGGAAGCCAAAGCAAAAAGAGTGGCCTCCCGCAACTGTGTGCACATCAATTTAAAAGAGTCAAAAGGAAAACTTAACACGTAAAAGAAAGGTGTTCGTAAAAAGAAAGGTGCTTATTATTTGACCAAGTAGGTTGCAACGGCTGTTTTTGGTTAAAAAGCATGGTGATTAAGTTTTAGGAACATATTAACAAAATATGTAATAAGATAGTTCTCTTTCTTTTCTTATTCTTCCAAGTTCCAATGGTTCAGGGAAAAGAATGTCATTTTCATATTATTTTGAGTGTCCTGAGGAGGGGTGGCAGACTAACATCAGGAAATTATAGAACACAAATTCGCATCTGATAAGATTTGGGACCCTAATTGGACACTACATTTTACCATTATATCGGATTACTGTTCATTTTAATATTCTTTTAAGCCTAATATTGGATGTCATTGTTAAAGTAATTAAAAGAAGCAAAAATGTTTTCCTCCCAAACAGAAATGGGGATCAGGATGTTAAGAAATCAACAACGTTACTCGGAGTGGGGCATGGGTATGGATCCAAGTGTTGGATGTAGGAAAATTTTCATATTCTAGAAGAAGTATATTCGAGGAATATGTGTTTTTGACCTTGGACACAGGTGCACAGCACAGTTCTCAAAGAAATCTGTAAGTAATAAGTTTTCATAATACATTTTCAAGGAAGGCTATACCTTATAACTGCAGAACAATGATAAGGAAAATCTTATATTTTTCAGTAGTTACAGTTGTGGCTTGGCATTTGGGCATGTATCAGATAGTAGAGGATCATCTCTGTTTTCAAGAGGTGGGGACACTCATGTCATATATGGCTGGTGTATAGTGGATCCTACAAGTGTTTGGTAGGGAACCAAAGACTCTGACGAGAGCAATGGCATTATAATTGCATATAGAGTATTATCACTTGACACGAGTAAAGCAGTATTAGCACAAATTAAATTGCACTCTTAATCATTGTAAATTTCTTCAACTGACCCTCCACCAGCCTGGAGAACCACTGTCTTTCCCTCGCTGAGACTCACTAAATCGTCTTTTAGCAGAGTCAATTACAGCCTCTACTCCCTCCAACCCACAAGAATTAATGACCTCTTCCAATAGAAGGGCACCTGCAAGAAACAGTTTTTATTCAAAATTAAAAAAAAAAAAAAATGAAAACAGAAATTGAACATTTCAAAGACATAGAATACCCTGGAAATATTTGATCACTAAGATGAATTGTTCAAATTAATAGTCCCAATCAGAAGCATTCTTCCAAGAACTAGCCGAGTTTTTCCAACATTCCCAGAAACTACTTACCAGAAACACGACAACTATAAGTATTATCATCCTCATCAGCAACATATTGATTAGCATCCAGTGACCACGTATGAACCTAGAAGCAACTGGCTTGTGAAAATGATGATAAAAAGAAAGGACACTTGGAATCGCATGACCACATACCAAGCAATTAAGACAATGCATTTAAATAATAAAACAAATCATGCATCGGGAGGTGTCACAGTGATCATTTAAACAACTAATAGAAAAGCTATTGATTGCTCTTAACTAGTAAAGTGGCAGTCAGGACTCTAGAATTCTCAAAACTGGTGTCATGAAGCAAGGACTCTCCATTATTATATTCCTGACTCCAGAGATGACCAAAGATCCCCACCCATCCCAAATATCGAGAGAAAAGAAAACGTTTCTCCAAGCAGGGCTAGGATTCCCTCTTCCACTTAGTTACCTATTAATGCGTAAAAACATATGGTGATGTCAGGGCTAGATTCCAGAGCTTATCAGCAAAGAAAATAATACATCACATTAAGACACACATTAACGGAACACCGAGATCAAAGAATATAAGATCTAATATGAAACCAACAATTCATCTTGCCAAATTTTTGTTTATGAATCTACATAAACATCCCATAGTGATTCCAAGGAAATCAATCAGGCTTGAATTCAGATCACATGCAGCAAAATTTATATTCACACTGGGATTTGGAGCTTCTATTCTTCTGTGTTAATGTAAAACTAAAAATTAGGCGAGATGTCATTTTTCTAACGAACAAATGATTATTCTCCAAATAAAATGACATACAAAAGGACTGAGGGAGAACCTGTTGTTCCGAGATTTGAAGGAAACCAATGGTATAGTAAGCCAGCTCTTTGACGTTGTTTGCAACAACCTACATGTAAATTCATTCAGAATTACTCTAGATTTAATGCCCCATGTACTGCAATGACAAAAGGAAGAAAAAATAAAGATGAACTTTGAAGCACACCTTTACAAACTTTTGGCTTCCAACAAGGGTCAATAGAAACTCAAATAACTGCATAACCAAATAAAGTAAGGATAACTATTATTATCCACATGGAAAATTGTAAGTCAATGAGTATGGTGAAGCCCACTTAATACTTAATAGCACTTGTCAACAAAAAAATAAACGAATAAACAAATAACCTAATTACCCACACATTAAATTGATAATCCACTCCAGTGTCGTATCTAGGATCTAGATCGCATAATATTTCACATATTGCTCCAAGATACTAAACTGGATTATTTGTCTTTCACGTTCTTCTACAGTTCAGGGCAACTCTCCTGGTACAGATGTTTAACAAGGCACTTGAAACAATTTTAGATGGTAAATAAATCCCCTAAACACTTTTCATAAGTAACTTAGAACTAATAGAATACACTTATGTGATCCTTGTAGGACTTCAAAGCCAGATGCATGTCCATATGCCCTTACTACTAATTACTGTCAGATTTAAAATGATATTTCTTTTGTATTTGAGGAAATTCAAGATGAGATTTCCATAGCAAAGAAGTCTCATATTGAATGACTTACAGAATATAATCCTTGTTCTTTTGGAATATTAGAGGCATTTCAATGATTTATCTCTCACTAAATGAACAGCATTTAGGACATTTTGCTTTCTCCATCAAAGTTACGCAATGCAATTAAATGCATGACTGCCAGATTAACCTGGATGACAAAGGACTCAAGACTTCTCTCTGCTCCATCAGAATCATATCTTCCATCATATGGATCTTCATTTCCTTCAATTGATGATCGCTCATACACTTGCAAAGATGATACAAATGTCTGCCATAGTGGCCCCACAATAACTGCAATAACAACAAAAACAGGAGAAGATACCAAAATAATAATAATTAGCATTTGAGAGAGAGAGAGATGTGTCATTTCAACAACTAGCATCCTTACCCATAAACTGAGATTCTGCTAGGTTTGGGAAATTCTGAATCAACTGATTCAAGCACTTTAAAACCTAAATGTTGTTGAATTAAAAGTACTCTGGTTCAGTTAATTGGCACGTGGTAGATGGCACGATGATTGACATACTGCAAAGAAGAATTACCTCCATTCTGATGGTCCATTCATCAGGATCTTCTAATGGGACTGGATGGTTTAAAATAGAAGAAAATTGATCCATCCAAGGCTGGAGCATTGGCAGCATCAACGCACTTGTTTCTGTCTAGTAATATGTAGCTATCCATAATCAGTTTTTGCGACAGAATATATTTGTCTGATTAGCCTGAATCAAAGACACAGTAGGCAAATACCTTAAAGACACCACTCATGACCCCCAGCAGGGAGTTACAGTTATAAACTATGGAAAGAGCTTTTGATCGCAAATATTTGTCATAGTTCTGCATATATGAGCCCAAAAGTGAGAAAAGAATGAGTTCAAGAGCATCTCCTGTCTACAGGATTACTTTGATCAAGTCAAGATCTCATCAGTAGTCAACCTTGTAACTCATCAACTTCTATTGACAAAATAAACTAGAAGTACATAATTAAGAAGTGCAACAAATAACACTGGCAGTAAGTGAAATTCTGTAGGCCGTGCTCATAAAATTGGAGAGGCCATTTTGAAATATCTCTATGACACGATGCCCCCCCCCCCCGGCCGGGGGGTTTTTGGATTTTTTTTTTTTTTTTTTTTT
>CAVNYN010227262.1:9313-29036 GCA_963692815.1 Nyctanthes arbor-tristis
CCCCCCCCCCCCCCCCCCCCCCCCCCCCCCCCCCCCCCCCCCCCCCCCCCCCCCCCCCCCCCCCCCCCCCCCCCCCCCCCCCCCCCCCCCCCCAAAGAGTGAACCCATAGTCGAAAACTAAAACGTCAGATAGCAATCAAGCCACCGCAACCAGACCAGATCGACTAGATCTCAACTTCCATAACACAACCTGCTGGTCACTCGCGCTTAATATCATCCTAAACACAATGCCACAGTTTTGAAGCATCAAAGCTGAGCATTGGCACCAATCAACAACACTAGCATTTACGCCATTTTCAAGTAAACTGGAGCAATGCAATTGCGTGAATTCAACGAGAAAAGAGAGGAAATCAATTAGCAGAATTGGATCAGATGCTGAAAAACAAAATGGCAACAGGATAGATCGAACCTTGCGAACGTATCCATACTCGCTCTCCTTCTCGGAATCCTCAAAGGTTGTCAAGGGACCTCCGTAAACAGCCGGCATTTTGCTTCCAATGGAGAAAGCAGATCGAATCGAGAAAATTATCCAATTATATTTGATTTACAGAGATTTGTATTGATGCAGAGATGAAGAAAGCGAGAGAAAGAAGAGAAAACGTGACTAAAAATTATATAATATATGGTGCTGATCTGATGAGGATCATAGATAGCTTTTCTACTAGGTGGAAAATTTTAGGGAAAATTAAATGCTAAGATAAAAACGTTTTAGGGCATGTCCAATGCAAAAGATGTTGACCGTGTTCTAGTAAAAGAGAAAATATCATCCATATTAGTAGTGTTAAAATTAACTATTCACATAAGTAAAAAGTAAATATTTTAGTGATTGTTAAAGAATACCTAAACAAGTTAAATTTAACTATTAATTTATGCCACATTAGTGATTCTAACTAAGATTGTTAAATTTAATAATCAATTCAATAGTCAAGTGTGAGTCAATCCCAATTTAATTAAAATAACAAAAGAGAAATAATACAACATAAAGTATTAAGTTTACTATTAACTTTAACAATAAAACTAATAACTTGTTAAAATAAATACTTTTAGCAACTACTTTAACATTGTCAATGTATGTTGTTTTTTAAGTTGTTAACTAACAACTCCACTAATAATCTATTTTAACACTACCAATGCGGATACTCTAAAAGCATTTTAAATTTTAATAGGGTACTACAGACTCCAAGAGTATTTTAATCGAGTATTTTAGACCAATCAACAATCCACACATAAATTTAAAGGTCACAAAAATGAGGCCCAAAAACCCACGTATTGGTTCTTCATTGGCCTGGAGTACAATATTAGAATACTCTTGGAATACTTGAATTTTTTCTATAGTGAATAATATTGTCATTACATTCAATAAACTCTCCAACGTGAAAATATCCACATTTATATTTGACAAATTATTATTAAATATTTTGAAAAGAGAAATAGGTAGAAGTCTAGTAATTGGATTAATTAATACTTGGCATTGTGAGAATAACATTCTCTATAACATTATCAAACATTTAATATGTCAAACAAGTATTATTATTATTTTTTTTTTTGGTCAATTGTCACATTAACTTATGACTATATATTATATATGCTCTTGGAAATAACCTAACTATACTAGTCATTTGGTCTAGATATTTTGTCCACTTTATTACTTTTTACACAAAGATTATGAAAAATATTGGAAAAACAAAATTACAAAAACTTTCTGAAATGCCTTTATTTAACATTTAACATATTTCAAAAATTAGTTTTATATTTTCAAGAGTAAATAGGGATATTCTTGTAAATAAATGTAGAAAATAATACTAAATATAAAAACATGAGAAAGTAAAGGGACAAAAAGAAAAGAAACATGGATGAAGTAAATAGGACGGAGGTAGTACTAAATAATCAAGGAGATGCGGATGTACTCATGTCCAATCAGGAATTTACATGTATGTTACATGTATGTGTAAGAGCTATAGTTTTTGACAATTAATTGGGTCTTATAAATTCACATGTGGGTTTTAATTTTACCAATAGAGCAGAAGATGATAGTCTTGAGTATTTGACTTTTGTTCCTATACAAAGAGGCATAATGACCACTGAGCTAACTGTCGGGCCTATAAGATGCTAATTGTAGTCTCGTTTCTCTTTCATTAGTGTATGTTATGTTATACAATATTAATAGTCACGCTAAGTCATCGACAGAATTCGCATTCACCTCAATGGTTAACACTTAATTGCACTCAACAAACTAACTAACATTAGGTCAAAAATGCGACTATCACACAAGAGGAACTAACGAATTCATGACATGTGGTCTAATTTGATACAAAATGAAGTTCTATATAAGAGTTCAAATGAAGAAGTTGTATATAAGGGTTCAACATATCACAAATTCTCTTGAAATAAGGGGGTATTTCAAGAAAAATCCATCGTATTGTAAAGTATTGAATTAAGTTTTTCAACAGGCGCCACTATCCTATTTAGCATCGTCGTTTAATTCTATTAATATTATTATTATTTATTTATTTATGTATTTATTTATTATTGTTTTGTCTCAATATTCCTCATGGAATAATGCTATAAATCTATGACGCCAAGCACAAATAAGTAATAACTTAACATTAAATAAGAAGTTAAATGAATCTTATTTCTGTCCAAACTATGCCACAATGAAAACTTGTGACATATGTGTTTACTTATCATTACTTAGCTCATATTACAAGCTGAGTTACACGTTTATCTGACTTTATATTTATGTCTCCAACTCTTTTTATAACATCATTCTTATTTTCAAAACTTCTATATTGATTAACACATCTTGTCTGCAACGATAGTTTATATATGTCCATTTGTTATATATGTACTACACAAATCTCTATCATTTAACCACACACATTCTCTCTCTTATGTTATCTTATATATATTAAAATAGGATAGTGGTCATATGTAAATTTTCTCCCCAAAACTATTATCCTACTTATATATGCTTCTTTTTTATTTATTTTATTTTAATAATAATATATACATGCATATATACAATATATACACATTTCTAACTAATTAAGTTTCAAATTAATTTCTAATATGTTATATATAGGTTTTTATTTTATACACGTATATAGAATATACGCAAGTATAATATATTATAATATATATATATATAAAATAAAATTTATATCTCGTGTTTAAATTTTCGAGTCGAGATATTTTTTAATAAAATAAAATAATAAATATATATTTACTTTCCCGCTTATATATGCTTTTATATTTTTATGCTTTCAATCTTATATACATTCTCATAATATTGTATATAAGTTTGAAAATTGCAAGTTAGTCTCCAATCTTATATTTTTTTATACATACATATATATACACATATAAATTCCTAATTAAACTTTAAATTAATCTACAGTCTTATACTATTTGCTATCCATTAGTATTTGATATATCTATTCTATTAGTTTTTAGGTTATCTTCAAAGATTTTATATTTCTTTAAAATTCTTATAGTTGACCGATAAATTTCAAGTCTTGAGTTATTAAGACTTCCTTATTATTTCGATTAAGTACATGCATGAGATTAATGACATAATAATAATTGTAATAATAATAAAAGGAGTAAATTAAATTAAATCAGTTTCAAAACTTTTACTTTAATTCAATTCAATATGATAAACCATATATCATAAAGCATATGACACTATATTTACTGCATTACTTAATTTATTTTTTTTTTGTGGGAACCTATATATTGGTAAAAATTTAAGTTGAAGGGATACAATAGTAACATTATTTGATGATGATGATTTAGAACAAAAATAAAAAATTCTTTTAATTCTTTTTAAAGTGTAAAGTGGTTAAAATATAATATTATAGATAAATTATATAGAATTTATCCTTTATTGTAATATTGCTTCAATTGGGTCTTTTGTGATAGTGGGGTGTATACTTTAGAATCTTTAGAATGAATTTAGTGAATAGTGATTTCTTTTGGAGAATTTATGACTCTATGAATGAGAAAAATAATTTTTCCAATAATATGTGGTAGAGAATTAATATAGTAAATAATTCATTCTGATAAATAAATATCATCTATACTCTAAATGTGTTCTTCGACTTCTTGTATTGATACTTATTGAACAAAGATATGAGTTTATGATAATTTTAGAGTTATATAAATTTTATATGCTCTGTTTTACATGGTTTCTTATTTTTCATATTCAACGTGAAATTAAATTTATATTAAAAAGTTCTTCGTTAATTCTCATTTTTATTAGTTAAGAGTATTATTTTATGAATGACAATTTAATTAGTTTTGTGTCAAGTGAAAGAATTGTATACAATAAAATTGTAATTATTAGCAATATATGTATATGAGTGAGTAGTACGCAATAAAATTTTGACTATTTAGTTCTTTAAATTATCACGCATATTTTTTACTAATTATTATATTCCGTACAACGCATGGGTATACAACTAGTTTCTCATTAAAACTCATTAAAATGAGTTTGCCAACGAATATCATTTAGAATTTAAATTTTGTACAAGTTATAGAGTATAATATCGACACATGGCTCATTTTATTTTCAAACTTGTGTTCGACAACACAATCTCCGATAAAATTACTTTTTTTTTTGCTTTTCAATCACGAATTTGTTCTAAAAAATTACTCTATATTTTTTTTGGGGGAAAAATCAATCCCTGTAAATGTCAATTTCACATAGATGAAGAAGCAAAAGAGCTTGCAGGAGATAAATGGGGAGGGATAAATAAATAAAGGTAAATGCTAACAGTAAATGGTTTATTCGTGGATGTAATTTGGGGGGGTTTGACCCAAATATTGTATGGTTTTGTTGAGGAAAAATTCAAATTTAGTTTTTTTTTTCATTCACATTAAAGATGCTTTAAGGTGGGGAAATTAGTCTCGATTCCCCACTATACATCTTGCGGATGAAAGATAATTTTAAAAAATGAGAAGGGGCATAGGGTAAAATGGGGAATCAAATTTGACTAATCCTTTGTTTTTTTACTCTCTACTTGGTGGGGAAAAAATGCTCAAATGTCCCAATATGGGCTAGAAATGTGAAATGATCTAACACTAGAAATTTGCCACTGTTACGACACAAAACATACGGTGTGGTATATTGATGCAGGCGGAAGCGTGAACGAGTGAAAGGTTTCAAATACAAATCATTGATTCTGCGAATACCCGAATTGTAATTACCTTCAACTATTTCGTTGATTCATCAGAATACCAAATAATTGAAATAATTGAGAATTATCTCAATGTTTTTATTTTATAATCAAATCCACCTTCTTTCCTATGATATAAACAGTGACTTAAATAAGAAAATAAAACCCTAGCACTATACTAATGGGCTGACTTGGAACAAAAGAAACATATAATGAGCTTTCTGAAATATTCTTCTATCATTCTCTTGGGGTCGAGAAAATTCGCCCTCAAATCTTGATGTAGAACTTTTGTCTCTTAGGCTACTGGTTGGTCATCTCCAACAACTCCATCTGTTGTGTTTGCAATGCAACCATGCTTTTTTTTCAACAAGTAGATCTGTTGACATATCTAGACCGTATCATTGCTATAGATCTGTCGGGTCAGCGACATCCTCTTGGAGCATAGATTGGGCTCTGATACCAACTGATAGAGGCGGAAACGTGAATGAATGAAAAAATTCAAATATGATTCGTTAATTCTGTGAATACCTGAATTGTAATGACCTTTAACTATTCCTTGATTCATCAGAATACTGAATAATTGGAATAATTGAGAACCATCTCAATTTTATAATTTTAGGGTAATTTTCACTCTAAGTATCTCACCTTTCAACCTTGGATCAATTTTATCCCTATTTTTTTGGTTTTGGGCCTACTATGCTTTCAGCATTTCATTTATTATCGTATTATGTTTTCAACGTCACTTTTCCTCTCCAACATTTTAATTTTTACCATTAACCCTTGTCAATATGACCATTATACCCTTAGTTTTTTATTCCCACTATAGGTCCTAACATTTCAATTTTTATATAATTTTGTTCCATCCTTTTTTGGATGTATATGACCCACAATCTTTCATTTATTATTGCGTTATGTCCCTATTAACACATTCAGTCATCAATATTTCAATTACTAATGTTAATTCCTATTAAAATCACAATTATATCTTTCATTATTTAAATAAAAAACAAAGAATAATATAAAATAAGAAGTCCATTCATCCTATCTTGTCTTACCCCAATGGCACCCACTTAAAATAATGATAACAAAAAAACTTGATCTACATCACACTTGATTAATACCTAATTCGCATAAAAATAAAGTTTCTAATCCGAGAATCGGTGCAACAAACCAGATCTGATCTTTCGATTCATCATAGATCATGTAGCAGATAGGGATCAGGGTGAATAAAAAAACTCATTTTAAGATTTACAAAAATGAAACCGAACATTAATACTCTAATTCAAAATTATGAGAGACGGATAACAGATAGAGGGCAAATCAGGATGATAATCACCATGAGAGACAATAAAATAAATTAAAATTAGAGTATTAGGGTTACGTTTTTATAAATCAAAAATCAATTTTTTTGGGCAGATCTACCCAACGAGTATCCGTAACGTGATATGTGGTAGATTAAGAAATCTGCTCCGATTCGTCAAGCCGATATTTAGATCGACAATTTTCTTCGACATTGATTTAATATCCATCGAGATTGTTATAGATCAAGTTTTTTTGTGTTATCATTATCTTCAATTATTGTTATTAGGTTGTGTTGGATTTAGTTAGATTGGGTGGATTTTTTATTTTATATTATTATTTATTTTTTTATTTAAATAATTAATAGTATAATGATAATTTTGATAGATATTAACAGTAGAAATTGAAATGTTAAGTACGAAAAAGTGTTAATGAGGATATAACATGACAAAAAATTAAAAGGTTAGGATCCTATGCGCTAAAAAAAGGATAAGAACAAAAATGCATAAAAATTAAAAGTTTGGGGATCATAGTGGAAATAAAGAACTAATAGTATAATGGTCATATTGATAGGAGTTAATTGTGAAAATTGAAAAGTTAGGGACGAAAAGCGACGTTGGGGACGTAATATGTAAATGAAAGGTTGAAGACCTAGTAGGCTAAAAAAATGAGACTAAAATTGATACAAAGTTGAAAAGTTAGAACCTAAATTGAAAATCACCCATAATTTTATAATCAAATCCTCTAATTTCCTATGAGGTGAACAAAGACTTAAATAAGAAAATAAAACTCTAACACTATACTAATAGGTTAATTTGAAACAAAAGAAACAAATAATGAGCTTTTTGGAATATTCCTTTATCACATATTCAACCACTAATATGATTTGTGAGGTAAATATATGCTCATATAAGTAGTTGATATCAAGCCATATCAATACCATTACAACACTATAAGTCTGGTATTACATCATCATTCTAGGCTAGAAATAGCTAACGCCACTCGCATGGACGACAGAGTATTAGAAAATAGCCGACAAAATTAAACATAGTTTCGCGGCTTGTATGTTTTGCAGTGCTATTCTGACAATATTCCCTCTGCATTTCTTCCTTCAATGCACTGCTCACTCACTCTCTCTCTCTCTCTCCACTATTTTTTTTATAGTTTTAGGGAAATCTGATCTAAAATCTCACTACATTTTGCCAACACTAAACCAAATTAATCCTTTTACAAGACCCTTGTTTAGTACCAAATCCCAGAAATTTTTATCGATATCTGCATAATCTAATCACTGTCAAGACTTTGCATTTATTGCTTTCCCGTTTTACTCCGCTGCTGACTTGCCTCACAAATACAGGAAGACGCGCTCTTCCATCTAGGGTTAATACGTCTTCTTCAATCTCAGATTGTGCAGCCTTTGGGAGTTTTTACTTGTTGCATGTGCTGTGGAGCCCTGAGATTTTTGCACCTATTCAATTTGTAAGTTAATTTTGCATTTGGATTCTTCAAGTTACTTAAAAAAGGCCTGAATTTTTCTCTTGGATTTGCTTCCATTTTTTTTCTCTTTTGTGGAGGTTGTTTGGAGGATGAAGATGTGTTCATTTTACATAAACATGAGGATCAAGGAGTTGATGTCCTGGAAATTGTACTTAGTTTGAGTTACAAAGTGCGAAAATGTACTTCAATAAGTGATTTTTCTTTTGTTTTTAATTCTTTAGTTGATTCTTGGAAGAATGATTCTTTTGCCCTTTGAGTGTGTATCCTGGCTTCTAAAATTTCTGGGCTTTCATCAAATTCCTCGAATCTCTAACTTTTGGAAGATTCGCTTATTTGGAACTTTGATGATTCGCTTTCCTGGTGGGATATGCTCAGGGTGAAAAAGATAACTTTAAAAGTTGTTCTTAATCTTCTCTAGAGTCCTTGTATTTCACTTAATCAGTGGATGTGTTTACATGGTCGCAACTGCATATCTAGTAAAGGGGTACAATATATTTATTCTTGAAAAGGAGTAGAATCTGTTCTTCGTATAAAGTGGTGTACATGTTTGTTTGAATGTGTGATTTGTGGGTTTTGAGTAACAACTGAAAATAAACATCATTTTGTCATGATCAGGTGAATAGACTTGTGATTCAGAGAAAAAATTAAATCGGTAAAGCTAATTGGGCAACCATTCAGCTATGAATTTCTTCAAACTGAAGAAGTTTAGGAAGGATCAGAAGCCAAATCAGGAATTTGTTGCGGAGCCTGTGCTGCATCCAGAAGAACCCAAAAATGACAGTGGCAATGTGCTGGGTAAATCTGTCAATGCTGATTCTACCAATTCTGAAATGGAGGACGACGACGATGATTTTATAACAAATGAGGTAAAGAGGAGGCTGAAAGAGCTACGACAAAATAGTTTTATGGTGTTAATACCTGAGGAGATTCCGATCTCAGAGGAGGAGGATGTAGAAGAAGAGGAAGAGGGGGAGGCCAGCTCTTGTGAGTGGAGGGACGTCGAAGCAGAAGGCCGACAATTCTGGTCTGGGTTTGATGCTGTGTATGACAAATACTGTGAGAGGATGCTTTTCTTCGATCGTCTGAGTGCTCAACAGCTGCGAGAAGTTGGTAATTACTTTCGTTACTCAAATTAAGCTTGCTCTGCAAGTAACATAGTATCTATTTCTCTATATTTTGTACAGGTGGGATCTATAAGCTTTGCGGATGCCATTTATATTGTGCATTAAAGGTGATTTGATGTATTTGGAATTGAGCATTTAATTAGGTTATTGCATGTCTATGATATTTTCATAACTCATAATTGTACTAGATCAATTTGCTAGTTATCATGTTAAAACATTTTAAATAACCCCTGCTTACACTCACCCACGTCTAGACCTAGCGGTGGCTGCTTGGGGCATTTCCTTTTTTGTCTTGGTTTGAGATCTTGAGGAATTAAATGTTGGTTCTCTTGAAAATGATTGACAATAATGATGCTAGACCGGTCGTTGCATATCCCGCTATTGGTTGTTCTTACATTATTGTCTTGTGACACTTCATGCTCGGAGATAAATGCCAAACTTGTATTCAGTGGCTCTTGGTTGTCATTTTCTAGTGCTCCCAATCATGTGTTTGAGGCTGATATTTCCGTCTCTCCATGGTGTGTTTCATTTCAAGATAGCATCTAAATGGTATTCTTTTATCTGGAATAGATAAATCTCACCTTGGAAGTAACCCCTGTAAGAAGAATGGTTTCACTGCTTGGAACACAGACATTGCTAGGTCCTTTAGTTAAATTATTACACTGTGACTCGGCCATGCAAGCTAACAGGACATTTGTTGCTTCGATACGGGTTATAGGGGACCCAATTTTGGATGCATTTAAATCTTCATTTATTTCATCCCTGACAATCGTGCCGATACTAAAGTGCTTAGGGCCTGTTCTCTTCGTGGTTCTGTTTTTAGTTTTTAGTTTTGAATTAAATTTTCTGTTTTGGGTTCAATTTAAGGGGAGAAGGTCAATTTGTTTTTCTTGCTTCCAGCACTTTTTTAAACGCTAGACAACAAAAGTTCTCTTTATAAAGTTTTTCTTGTTCCCAAATATGCACTTTCAAAAATGTGAAAGTAAATTTTTCAATGTTTTGAAAAATTCTGAAAGAAATCAAAGAGCCTGGCCCTTATATTCTAGCTTCTCTATTTTATGTATCTATTCAATCCCAGGGTTAAGAATATTGCTTTAAAACGAAGCTATCTGTCCTTGTAGGCCAACATGACATTGGATCATTGAAATATGATCTTAGAGAGAGAACTTGCGTCCTCAAATATCCTTTTATCCATAAACTGAACCTTAGTTCTGTTACGTCTGACAATGGATTTTCCATAGGAGCCTGATCTAGGAATCTCTTCAGCTCTACTGCAGGTGACTGTAAGCAGCCAGTTTTCCTTGCTTTCAGTCATCTTCTCATTTCATTATTTCCTCATGTGAAATTGACTATGATGAACCTTCATCATTTTGCTCATGATTATAAGCAATCAATTCTGCTGAAATGTAGGGATGGATACCTAGCCCCTTGTGGCTGATTTGAGATCCATCTGATGACCGATAGTTATATTGTTATTGTTACTGCATTTGTGTTCTTAACAAGATCTAAATTATTTCAGCTTCTCATGTTTCGATCTCCATCACCAAGATCAGCGTCAAAAAAGTTTGCACCTCCACTACGGTGCCTTTCACTGAAAAAATTTGAAGAACCGGCCGAGGAAACTGAACAATTGCAGGAGCCTGAAAGTGATCCATATCAGGATCTTGAAATAGCATATGTAGCACAAGTGTGATCGACATGGGAGGCACTTCACTGCCAATATACACTATTGAGCTGTAAAATATCTTCCCAACCTGAAAGTTCAACTCGTTACAACCATAGTGCTCAGCAGTTTCAGCAATTTCAGGTTTTGCTGCAGAGGTTTATTGAAAATGAACCCTTCGAGCTTGGTTCAAGGCCAGAAACCTATTCTCGAACGAGAAATTCTTTACCTAAACTGCTACAGGTTCCAAAAATCCAAGGTATGAATCCTTATATCATAAAATTTTCATTTACTGCTATAACTCAGTTTATACCTAATTGCCACTTGTTCACAGTAGATTTAATCATTCTTTCATCATTAATCTGTATATAATCTTAAAAACGGGATTGTATTTTTAGTTTTTACTGAGCAGTCTTACTTATGAGTTTAGGTTCTGATGAGAAAAGAGCAGGGGAAGAGGAGTCAAATCTTGTGGTACTTGCCCCTGACCTAATTAGAATACTCGAAAGCTCAATCTTAGGTTTCCGCCAATTCATGAAGATGGACAAGAAAAAATCAAGTGGCATCCGTAATTTATTTGGAAGTCAGAATCAGATGGCCACGCCACTTCAACAGATTCAATCATCTCATGAGAAGGTGAGCTCAGTCTTCCCTGGTTAACCTATTGGTTATTCAACTATCAATTTGATAGGTGTGATTTCCTTGTCTGACTCAAGCGTCTTCTTTTTCTTTCATTCATTAATTTTAAATTTATTTTTGTACAATTTCTTGTTTTCACAAGGTTAATACCTAAGAGGGGGTTGGGGGAAACAGTGAAAATGTATCAAGGAAAAAGCGGAGAAGAAAAGATAGTTGTGGCTATAAAAAAAACACTTCCACAGTAATTCAAGCAACTGAATTAGTTTACTAACTCAGAGCTTGCAGTATCAATAGAAACTCAAACTCAAGGATGAATACCAACCTTAAAAGAGAAATTAAGCTATCGAAGCTCCAAATTCAAGAATGAATGCCAATCTATTTAACAGAAATTAAGTTGAATTAGAAAAAGGCAAATGAGTCCTAGTTATAACAAGAAGATGCAGATTATGGCATATGATAAAACTAAGTTGTAGAATTTACCTTGTCAACTTGAAGATTGAATGTACATATATGGCGTTTATATGCACAAAGTGATCTTCACATAAGTTATGCTATATAAGTTCCAGAGATGTAAGTTAACTTCAGTTGATTAAGTAAAATCCTCTAGCTGGAAGATGGATGAAATAGTGGATAACCTATTTATAATGGTGCGGTCAATGACCTCTGCCTGCTGCCCATGATCCTCAAACCCTTTAATATAAGCACGAACCCGTTGCTGCATCAAATCCTTCATTTATTTATTTATTTATTTTTTTGAGAGTAGGATGAGGAGTTCCAACTTTTAACAACTGCTAGTTATAGGGAACAACAAAGATAAGTCAGTTAGCAGCTTCTCAATGTTACAAGGCAATCTCTTGCGTTGCGGTAAGCTTATTAAGCAACTTCTAATAAATGGTTGATTTGAAAATCCTTGTGCAATTCAGTTTGATGGAAAAAAGACAAAAATGGCCCAATCTAGTAGCTTGAGCTTCTCAATGTTACAAGGCCAATCTCTTGCACATCTTAGGCTTTGATGCAAAAAAGATAAAATATGACCTACATGTGAGGGGGCTTTTGAAGAAATTACAAATAATATAAAATGACCCAATCTTTAGTCACCTAAGCTTTTAGATCAAGTGGCTTGAACACAAAGATAAACCTGAGTTGTGAATATGAATGCTCATCTTATAACAAATTCATTGCAACATAATATGCTAGTATGTGACCCAGATTTCGAAGATGAGCCATCTAGATTTTCTTAGCACCGCAAGTTAGGGGGCTTTTTCCTGTGCAAATTTTGACTTCGAATCCTCAGTTTCAAATAATTCATATTCTTGGGATAAAATGAAAACAAAAATGTAAATGTGAGTTTTTGGCGAGAAGGTATCATCAGATACATCTCTTGCTAAACTTTGAATCTGGCAAACTGCAGAAAGCAATGAAACTGAAGGAACAATGGAAGAGAACAAAGAGCTACAAAAAGAAGTCATGGCCTAGTACACAAAAGGACAAAGAGATGTTGCTTGGACTTATTGATGCAAAAATCGTCTCAAGGGTTCTACGAATGGCAAGGATAAGCAAAGAGCAACTGTTTTGGTGCGAAGAAAAGATGAAGAAATTATCTATATCTGATGGAAAGCTGCAAAGAGATCCATCCCCCATACTCTTCCCCTGCTAGATGTGAAAACCAGGTTAAAGTGTCATTATATGTTGCGGAGAGCTATCCCCGACCCCGTGCCCCTCCCCGTCCCCAACCTTGTCTTTTGTGATTACAGGAAAAATGTATTTTGTAATTTGGTGAAATTGACATGGATAACCTTGTAGCTGCTGTAGTAATTCTGTGAAGGGGGGGGGGGATATTCTTCCCGCCATCGCAGAATGCTTCTGCAATTTTGGTTTGATGGAAGGCGACAAGGAAGCTGTAATATTTTTCATGCAAATGTTATTTCTTGCGAATGCATCGAGATATATTCAAGTTGTATGGGAAATTTGCCTGTTTTCTTGCATGATTTTAAAGGATCTCGATATCATTATTAGGGAAGCCTTGCATAAACAGATTCCTGTTGCTTGTCAGTTTATATAAGTTTTGTAGAAGTGTTCGTATAAATAGCAAAACTCTTAAAGAAATGATATCGATGTCACGTCACCTTGGCTATTGACGTGCTATGATCATGTCAACATTCGGTGGTTGACGATGACATGGCAGTGCCATATAAGCAACCAATGTGGCACTCATGGGGATGGCTTTTATTCCCATATCTGATGGGGATGGCTTTTTCCACTGGGAAGGAGAAGATTATTTGTAAACTTCCATATTATAGCTTAGAGATGAAGGTATTTAAGTCATACTATCATGCTCTCATATTGTAGGCATGAACCTTACCCTTTACATTATTTCACTTGTTGGGATTAAAGGAATTTATTTTACTTTACGCTACGTGACTAATTATGTAGCAAATCTTTTGTGTTTTCAAGCAACTACTCAATTTTCAATCAATTGATATTTGACAATTCAGTCTACTTTTTCTAAAGGGAAATGGATTTTTCACATTTGAGCAAAACTCATGGTCCTTAAACATCATCATGATTTAGATTTTAGAATAACATCAATTGTTTTAAAAGTCAAATGGCTATCTAATTAGGTAGTTGTTGACTTTTAGTTATTAATACATATAACTATATAATTTTGAACTTTATTATAATAATTAAAATGATCATTAAAGATCTGAAAAAATAATTGAACGTTTAATAATCAATTCCGAAACTAATATATTTAATTAATTCTTGACTTCTCTTCATTTAACTTGTGTTTACGTCTCAAAGTTAAGCATAATCAACAGATACTGTTATCCATGCAATTTTGAAATTGAGGGAGCCATGAATCATGGAGTTTTGGTATATGCTAGCTAATCTTGGTGTATGCCATTACTGAAAAAATTCTCAGTATTTCAAAAATATCGAACTTGATAATTCTAATCAATAAAGAACTTGTGTTCAAAAGACTCAATTTAACAACAAACTCGCCCTTTAAATCCACGCCGCTTCTTGATTTGGGCACAAAAAATGGAATAAGTACTCTTAGAGTACCCGTCTAGAAATTTGTTCTATACTAAGCCACACAAGATCAAGGATAACAGGCAACCACCTATGATTAGTCTTTATATTAGCTCTGCATGCGCTTTAATCTCTTGCAGAAAATATTACATTCATCATTGTCAGACAGCTAACTTTACCAGTACTTCTTCCATAACAACTAAAGATTCTCTTACATTCTCAAAACCCAAATAGATATACGCATGATTGTTTGTTGGACCTAAGTAATTGCATACGAAATCCAATCCATTTTTGTTTGTTGCTCTTATTCCGTTATCCGAGTTCAAATAATTAAGAGCTTCGTGATTAATAATAATCTAACCAACCAGCTAATCATTTTCCGTTAAATGGTGTGTTTGCTCGATCGTGCCATGATTGGTATGTTTTTGCAAATTGGAATTTCAATCATTCATTCCACATTTTAATTATTTCATATATATTGTTAATAATTAGGCTGGAAAATCAACTTCGGCTTTTGATATTGTAACGTGTATATAAATCCTACTTACCTCCATTAATATATGCGTGCTTCAATCTGTTGTTTGATCTGTATAACATTGATTGAGGGGATTTATTATTAGCATCCTATCATTGTGGTCCCACGCACGATTCAGCAGCCAAGTAGAGCCCACTAAAAAATTTAAAGATTTCTTTTTTTCTCGTTCCATTGCGTTCTAGTGAATGGAAAATTTGATATGTTCTAAAAATACTGAAGTTGATACTCTTTCTTTTCTTTTCTTTTCTTTTTTATTTTTTATTTGATATAAGAAGGATTATACAAGAAGGGATGGAAATTTAGGGAAAGGTAGGTGTGGTTTAAATATGAAACCTCTCATCTAGAACATGAGCATCTAAAAATTGCATCACAATTTGAACCACCTGAACTCTATACTTTTAATCAATGAAAACTAAGACAATAAGATATACATGTATTAGTTAATCAATTAGCTGGACTTTCTGTTAGTTTTTCATTGATCTAGAGTTACAAACACGGAAGGTTTGCTCCTAGTAGGGAGATTTCTAAACGAGAAGGCTTAAATTTGGTGGATCTATTCATACAACCAGTATGGCTATTTAACGTCTTTTTCCAAATCAAGCAGTTTATTTAGAAAAAGAAGAGAGAAAGGGGGGACAAAAAAAAAATTAAATAAACCAAATAATTGAAATTGATCACTATCCCGCCAGACGCACACGTGGCAAGTGATAATTAGACACCTCACATATGCGTTGTTCTATGTGAGTTGTGTTGTCCCAGAATTATCCAATTATCACACGGGTGATCAAAACCGCCAAATAATTGTTGATTCTGAATTGAGAGAAATCTAGATATGTGATCATTAATTTGTGTATCAAGTTTGATACTTACAATCTAATAGAGCATTATAACTTTCACATAGAAACTCAATTAATCACATGAAGTAGCCCCTTCTGAGTGTGCTGAACTTAGTATATCAAGAGTATCTTAAATTTTTTTCTAGTTTGACATAATCGTATCCTAGATTAGAAACACCTATCGTCTTGCACCTAGCTACTCTTGCTTCCTCCTCCAAAACTTGCGGAATGCAAGTGGATTGATTGTATTCCTTTATTCTTTTCGCATGGAGGGATGTTGGGGGTGACTTGTAAATTGTAATATTGCTTCAAGAAAAGAGATAGAAAATGAGACTGAAATCCATTATTTGGCAGTGGCAGAAGGACCAAATTCAGTTAATGTTGGTTCAAAATTTCTTGGGCTTCCAAATGGGAGAGTCTCTGCTACGACAACGAGGAAACCTGACACAAACACCGCCCATTCTTTCAACTCCAGTTCATGCATGCATTTAACCTCTATATATCTATATATGAGTTGTGGGATATCTTTTTTCCATTCTGATTTTTCATCTTATAACTAGTTTATCTTATCTCTTTTCATAATTTCATTTCAACCAATGGGTTGTTCTTCTTTGTCGATCCACTACCTCCCATGCCCCAGCCCCAACCCACCCACCCCACTCCCATTGAAAAAGTCAATATATACTCATTCTCGTACATGATATTGACATTCAGTCATGACTAAGTTAGTACACAAGTACATGTAGAAGAACGGTATTTATTATACTACTTCCAACCCATTTACCTTGTCCATGTTTCCTTTTTATTTGCCCCATTTACCTTGTTTAGTTTCTTTATTTGATGTTATTTTTTATGTTTATTTAGAATTATACTCCATAATTAAATAGAGTATTTTCTAGGTTCATTGCATTGGTATTTAATACAGAAACTTAATTAATAATGGGTATTTTAGAAAGTTAATTTGTAAATTACTTTCTTAATATTTTTCTTAATCTTTATGTAAAAAGTAAAGTGAACAAGGTAGATAGGACTAAGGTAGTACATATTAAGGTGTACAATATTTTGTACACAAAAACCACTAGTATTCACTTAAATGTTCTTTACCCCATCTTTATTGAAATGACAACGTTTAGAAGTGTGTAAATTCAGGAGAGTGTGTATAAATTTTATACACTTTATATGTAAAAATACCACTCATACAAGAAACTGTTTATTTATAAAAAAAAAAAAAAGAAAGAAAAGAAAAATAAAGTTGATTGAAGTTTGATGTGAGTGTTCGCGGACAACTGGTCATGAGGTGGATCTTTTCTATTTTGTTTTAGTTAATGTTTCCAATGTTATTTTGTTACTTGCCTAGTAGTTAGGGTCATGTTAATTATTTTGGTAAGAGATGAGGGACTCCAATGCAATTTTTTCTTACAACTTTGCACTTGGGTTTTGGTTAAACCGTGAATTTAGGTGGGGGAATTGAGTCTTGTTTCTACATATTTTTCTCAAAACTTTTGGGTCCCCTAAGTTGCTTTTGATTCTTAGATCAAGATAGTCAATCAATCATGTATTTTTGCGGGCCGCTCACGACGGGCAAATGCAAAAGAATAATCCTTACTCTAGTACTCTATCAGTAAAATTAGAGGGACATTGATTGACAGAAATTCAATGTCAGCATTGAATCAATTACCATGACATTCATTTGACCTAATATACATTGATTCATTTTCAAGGTTGAATTTCATTTCAAAACATTAACCTACCAATTAGGCCGAACCTTTATAGACCTTCTGTCGTCATGAAACTCTGACTCCGCTTTCAATTGCACAATTTGTGTAAAACAATCAAATTGGAAGTGGAAACAGAAGAAAACTAATGAATAATAGAAATTCTATTAAGCATCTTATTTTCGAGCTTTGACCGTCACCTAAGCCAATAATTAAAACCCTAAAATATTTTAATTTATCTCTGTTATAATTAGTATAGTCAATAACCTGTAATTTCGTCAATTAATTACAGTCTACAGATTTTTTTAAGCATTGATTAATGTGTACATCTTCGTACTAACGTTTCAAGTTTGAACCATCAATCAATTAAAAATTAACTTTGGATTATTTTAATTAATTAGGGAAGTGATCCCTCCACTAATTGTAATAAATTTCATTTCATACTTAGACTAAACCAATCACATTCTAAGATGCAAATTAAAAGAGATGATGTTGTTTATTATAATATATAGTTTATACGTGTCTCTCGAATAACCATTAATTAACTTTAATGATTTCATTAAAGGACGATTCTCCATCACAGGCATATGCCATCACATGACAAGCTTTCGAATTTCTTCCTTGAAAGAAGAAATTAAAGAAGGGTACTCATTTGATGGTCAACTCATTTAAAGGGATATCTTTATGAGTAAGAGATGACAATTCTTATAATATGTTGATTCATAGACGGAAAAGATGATTCTATATGATTAGGTTCAGCTAAAACGTAGACCATAATTACCTTATTAATTGATAGGCATGTACGAAGATGATATTCACATACTATAGTATGATTATCGTTAGATCTATACTGGACATATAAGAGAAAGTCCACAATCGTATGAGCTGTAGCTCAAAGTCTTCATTCAACGGGTCTAGCGACAGGATCAACTTCTTGTTCTTGTGTTGCATCTCATTGGAAGTTAATCCAAACAAACTGAAACCATGGGCTTCAAGCATCAAAACACAAATAATATTTGTTGAAGACTGACAATAGAAGTATGGGAAGGGTAATTAATTCATAGTTAAAGACAAGATTAAGTAATAGTAATATGGCTAGTTGCAACATACTTGAAGGATTATTAAAATTAAGAAATCACATGGAATTGTTGTGGTGCCATCTTCCGCGATCTTCTAAGCAAAAAGCACAATGTAGAGAGAAACGAAGAATTAAATAAGCATTCAATGAATTAAAATTGCATTAAATGACACATATATAATTTGCAGATACCAAGGCTTGCCCCATTTGGATTTGTTACATATACAAATTACACACTAAATAAATTTGGGTATATACCGTTCGAGGCACCGGACGTATATTGAAATATCAATTAAATCACTCAACTTCAATTTTATTTCAAATTTCACTCACCAAACTCCTTAATTGAACACCTAAGCTTTAATATGGTATTGATTCGTAATCAATATACTTTTAACTGTATTTCAAGTTTCACTAATCTATCTATCTAATCTCTACCATCATATTAATTAATAGGTTTTAGGTACTAGATATTTAATATCGTAGTGACACCTGACAATGATATAGTATAAAATCAGTTATTGATGTATTATAAATTATATCAACTGCTGATATTAAATCACATTACTCATTTAGTCTCATTATGGTACTAGCTAGATATCTGGTGTTTGATGAAATTCCATCATCATATAGACTGATTGAATTTGCTTTATTTGATATTTTCACGTTATCACAATGTAACATCTTGAAAATGAAGGTCATAACATAAATTGCTAGTTAGTTTTTCAATTCCACCACTTTTCTCATTTTGAGACGAGGCTATGGTAAAATTGGCATGTCATGCATAAAAAATACAGTATTATGTAGAAGACCCGTTTGAAATTATACGTTCAAATGAAGAAAAACCAAAGTTCAGTAACCCAAATGCGGTCTAATAGAAAGATCAGTGACAGCAGATGAAATTTGTCCACAAATATATAAATATTGATACTCTCAGCTCAAGAAAGAAGAGAACTTGATGCCACCCTCGAATTATTGCTTTGACTGCAACAATCCAATTGCAATAAATTCATCTTTAATTTCCACTAGCAATATTTAACTCTCAGATCTCAGCAAAGTTAGCTTTCAAACATGTTAAACAGTTACTAATATATATGTGTACAGTTGAGCAGATTTCTACTTATAAG
>CAVNYN010227263.1:0-20236 GCA_963692815.1 Nyctanthes arbor-tristis
CAAGTCGCTACAACCATATAGAATTTCACTCACCAACCCACAACCCCCAAGTATTACAAGAAAAATACTCAAGCTCTACAGCACCTAAAATTTCTACTCTTTGAACAAACCTCAAAGAGTTACAAGAAAAACTCACAAGATGCTAAGCTCGCCAATTTTTCTCTCAAAGACTCAAGTCACTCTTGTACATAAAAGAAGAGGAAAACACATATATTTATAGGCTTTGTTTACTTGGAAGATAAGATAATTCCTTCTAGGATTTGGATTCCTTTTCCTCCAAGAACTCTTCTTTTTTCCTTTTCAACTTTGGATTATTTTTGACAATAAATCCAACAGAATTAAGAGTCGCAAGCAACTGGAACATGATAATATAGCTTATCGATAAATTAGTATTGTATGACATTATTAAGGGAATCGCGAATCATGCTTGATTAAAGTGTTCAGTGTTAAATGATAATCTTTTACTTGATGTGATTCGTTACACTATTAAATGGTTAAAACTTAAAATATGGTTGGATGAATCTTCATAGCATTCCAACAGAGAAAGATGTGCAAGTGAAATCCAAATGAGGTTTCGCTTGGGTTTATGTTAATTTCTATTTTAAATGAAATACTCATAGTCTTTGCTCCTTTGCTTTTTGAATATTACACGGGAATTGAAGGGGGAGGTAAATTGAACCCTAGTGAAAGTATCGAAATACACTCGAATGTTATTATATTACATTACATGGGTCTTGACGTCTCTGCTCGAAAATTGATCACTATATTTATTTATATAATAAATAAAAAATTAGTAACACGTTTATCTTATTTATTGTATATTTAAAAATAAAAATAATTAAGTTGAGAAATTTGTGTAGTGGATTGAGATCCCACCGAGACGAAGGAGGGAGTCATATTCTAGTCCCATTTTGGCAGCGCCATACATATGGCATAGTATGGCACCATATGACCCATGTAGCGTGCTTTGATATATGTCATATGATGCCATACCCTGTCACATGTATAATGCTAGATCAATTTTAAGTCATGTTTGGCCAAATTGCCACCCTATACACGAGGAATGATTGATATATAGCAGCATTGAGAGTTCTTTTTCAAAACTTCTCAAGAAGTACACATGAAATACATCTATATACGTCACACGAGATGAAAGATTACAAAATTTTCAAGAGCTTTTTGAAAATTTCCTCTGATACTTAATACTAGTTCATGTGATAATAAATGATAGTAAGTTAATTCAATTGCTAAAATTATACTTGTATCATTTAATGACATATATGTTGCTACCTAAACTCGTGCTACTTAGCATTATTATTTTAGTAAATTGACTAAACTATGTCCACCTCTAATGATGTGTTGTCAAGTGTTCAATTAGTCAAAAGACATTAAAATATGAACACTTAATGATATATATCATTAGAGGTAAACATGTTTTACAATGTACATTATGAGCATTTGAAACTTCTGCCCTATAAACGTACTACAAGAGTCTACAACAAGTTTCTGAAACACTCTAGCATGGTTTTTTACAGAAAATTTTCCAACATTCTAAGAGTACCAAAAACTCAAGTACTTCATGCAAAGGAAAGCACAAGTGTGTATATAATCCCAATTTAAACAATAAATTAGACTCTTTATATCCACTTATCAATCCCCCGTTAACATGTAGTATCAAATTGATACTCATGAAGTAACAGCATTTCTCAAAATGAAAAATGGACAATTTCACCTTGATTTTTTCTCAAAATCAAAAGGCGAAAATGAATAGCATTGCTCACACATCACCCCAATAGCAGCCACTCTTCCGATCTATTTGGCATTGTATGTTGAATTGAATAACATTATTCTTTTTGAATTTTCTTTTCATATTTATGGCTAAATTCAAATTTTAAATTTGGATCTAATTTCAGACTTTGTTTTATTTTTTTATTTTTACGATGAGATTTTGGCTTGATTTTGTTTCAGTTGGTGAAAGATTATATAGTTCCATCATAGGTGGTGACAATAGTGAGTGAACGTAATGACAATGGAGGTGACGGGGAAAGCGAAGAAAGCTAGATCGATGTGGTGGAATTAGGTTGTTGCATTATGATATTTAAAAGAATAAGATTATAAGAAGTATCACAATGATTTTGTTAGATATCGTGTTATGTCTATATGTTATGTGTATGTGCGTTGTGTTCTTTTAAAAAATATCATAAGATGGAAATTTCTATACGTAGCTTCTCTCTCTTTCCCCTTTTTTTAATCAATTTGTCGATAACTTAAATTTTGGGGAAAAGCTATTTGCAAAATATAGTTGATAAAATGGATGACAAACAAATTATGCTACCCATTTGATCAACGTTGATTAAAAAGTAATGAAATGCGTTAAAAGATAAGATTTTACTAAATGTAGATTTTCTAAGAAGACAGATCTGTCCATGCTGCCTCATGATACCTCTATATGACCATGTGGACCTCATGTGAGATCGGACCCGGCCTTACGGTGTGGCCGCACGGTGTGGTTGTGCGGCCGCACACACCTGCGGTCACACTTGGCCTGACGACCTGTGTAGCCGCACACACTTGTGCGGCCGCACAAGTGTGTGCGGCCACGTCGTGCGACCGCAAATACTTGTGTGGCCACACCGTGCGGCCGGGTGTGACCGCACATTGAGGCCTATGAGGCCGCATGGTATCATGGACAGATCTGTCTCTAAACCCCAAAGATAGATATGTCTTCTTAGAAGGACCGTACTAAATGTGCATTTTGTCAAACATGTTTTTTTTTTTAAATAAAAAACTCTAAATTCATAAACAATATCCATAATCTTATAAAGTTTTTTCCCCAAAAAGAATCGGTTTCTTTTTTATTTTTAATTAATAATTATTATATGAATAATGTTACGTAGTACCACTAACATTAAGCACGTGCCTATGTGACGGCATGCGTTTTGTGAAGTGATGATAAGTGAAGTTAGAAGAAGTAGTATATGTGAGCCACTTGGTTTGACTAATCATATGATGTGACGTGGATCGGTACTCAGTACCAATGGTGTTAGGTTGAGGTATGACACTGTGCTATATGGTGCTATATATCTAGTATTGGATTGAGACTATGTGTTATATAGCATAACTCTTATTATAATACATACGCAATTTTATATTTTATAATTTGTATAACACTAACTTATATATTATTTTACACATTATTAATTTCTGTAACAAAGTATGTTAATCCCTTCTTATGTGAACATGATAAAATAAAATAAATAAAATAGAAAAATGAATATGATATGATGGAATTTTTCCCTAAAATGAAAGTATGGGTCATTATAATTTGGGCTGGATTAACTTTCATATCCTCTTTCTTCACCAGCCCAATATGATAGAGAATCGGGGCTGGGCCCAACTCCAACGGCTAGTAAGCTGGTACAAGTAAAACACAAAATACTGATCCCCGAGAGCAACGCCGTTAAAGCGATAAACGGCCATTATCTACCCCTCGAATAAAAATTCAAATCTCTTCCGATCCTATCTTTCTGCAACTAATTTCTTTAACTTTTCTCGGGCCCTTTGAAATCTTTCTTTCATCACTCCATTGATTCTAAAGGGAAATATCAGAAATAACGAGGAATTCTTATGTCTGATGCAGGCCCCGGTAGTTAATCTGTGCATAATCTGGTAAATTTTCATCTTCCCATTAGCAGTTTTGACTTTTATACCCATTTCCAGTCCTGCAATGGAGGACCCATTGCTCTTAGGGTCCTATGCTCCCCGGTTTTGCGTCTTTGATCGGAAGAGCACACGTCCAAGAATCTGGATTCCCAATTTGATATTTGACCCATATTCTTGTTGTATGCAATGCATATATGGAGTTGAGTATGGAATTCTATTTTATGGAGTTTGATTGTGGAATTCTTGGTGAGCGTTTCTATATGTGAGTCTGCGTATAACCCATAAAGTTTTTCAAGTTATCTCCACAATTGTGAAACAAAGACGCAGCTCGTCTCGTACATCCAATTCCTACTTTTAGAAGCCAGTATTTTAGAAGAAACCTGTGGGAGATTGCTCTCAAAGAGTAGGCCTTAGGCCCTTAGAGAGATTTCGCCCCTTAGAGAGATTTCGCTTGATGATAGATCACCAAGTTATGGATTATGGTATGTTGTCTAGTTAGTGTGGTCGTATAGAGGTACCGCCATGAACAAGATTTTTGGTTCATTTTCTTAAAGCTTCGGATGGACGGGCAAGTATGCTACTTTTAATGTAGGCCTGTGTCTTGTCTTAAAAGGACATGCATTGATGTATAATGTTCCTGCTCCTGATAAAGATTTAGGCTTTATTTGCTTTTAATCTTGATTTAGCTCTTTTGTCTAGCATATTATTTTGTAGAATTTGTCATTTTCCTTCTGGTGAATTCATTCAAGTGAATCCTGTCTTTTGTTATCTGCAAACAGGTGTCGTTGATTTAGTTTGTTCTGAAGTGGAGAAAATGAACTCTGTTTATGATGAACTAGACGAGGTTAAAGCTGAGGTCGAGAAGCTCAAGGAGGAATATCGCGTTAAAGCAGAATTTGCCGAAAGTTTAAAGAGAGCCCACAGTGAGCAAATAATAAAGACACAGAAGGCAAATAATAAGTTGGAGAAATTAGTTCAGGAATTAAATGGGAAGGAAGAAGAAACTTGTGCTGCAAAGCAAGTAAATGAAGATCTCAAGTCCAATTTGAAGGACAAAGAGACAGCCCTTGAGCATCTTACTTCTGCGAATGGTAAACTTCGTCTCGACTGTGCTGAGAAGCTACGCAAGTATGAAGAGGAGAATCAAGGGTTAAGGCTGGCTTTGGACGAGGCGAATGCCAAGAACATGGATCAAGAGAAGCAAATTTGTTTACTCAAAGAAGAGATTGAAGGTGTCAAGAGACTATTAGCTGTTTTCCAGAACAAGTGTTCAGAAGCAGAGGGAAAGGCCAAACCTTCTAAAGAACAACAATTGAGAGGTGATGTTTTCTGCAAATTAGAAGAAGAAAATAGAAGTTTGAAAGACCAGCTGAAATGGAAGAAGGAACAATTTGGACATTTAGAAGAAGCCCATCAAAAGCTTCGACATCATTTGCAAGAACAGGAAAAGGAGTGGGAGAAGGAGAAAACTTTGCTGATTGATGACCTCTCCTCCTTACAGTCAAAACTTGATTCTCAAATCCGAATTTCTGAAGATCTTCAGAGCCGACTTCATATGTGCAATCAGGCTCTGGCTCATGAAGAAGGCAAGAGAAAGCTTTTGGAGGGTCAACTTTTGGAATTCAAGACTAGGTTTGATAGAGCTTCCGATGAATACGAGGAGGCTATGTTGAAAATCGAAAGCTTGTCAAGTCAGCGGGATCAAGAAATTGCAAGTCTACGGGGCTTGTTGGGAACAAAGGAGGCACTTTACAAGGAAATGCAGTACCAGTTCAACAAGCAGGAGCTAGAAAAGCAGGAGTTGATGGCATCACTCAAAGAATTCCAAGAAGCTCAAATCCAAGACGCAGGAAAAGCTTCTTCCCTGCCTAAGCTCCAGAACAAGCTCAAATGTCTGGAGCAGGCACACAGGAACTGTTTAACGAATCTCAAAGAAAAAGAAGCCGAGTGGCACTTGCAGATTCAGAAATTGAAAGTGGACCTCAGCATCTGCAGATCTGCATTAGAAAGCAAAGTCATTGCTGTGCATGAGCTTGAAAAGGAATTGGAAGCCTGTCATTCTCTGACGTTGGAGCTAGAACTACAGAACGAGGAGAATTCTCTGCTGTTATTTGTGTTGAAATCAGAATTTTCGGAGGCACAACACAGGCTTGCTAATAATAATGCCTGCATGGATCAGAAAAACAAAGAAATGGAAGAAACTATTTCTGTTTTAGCTGAAAAGTTGGAAATGAAGGAGGAGACCCTTGCCCAAGTCAAAAAAGAACTTGAGGAGGAGCGTGAGAAGACAGTGCTTTTGTCAGAAAGGATGGAACTTACTGAAGAGAAGCAGCTTCCCTTGCACAAACAGCTTGATAGGAAGAAAGAAAGAGAAGAAGAATTGGAAATGAAGAAGGTGGCCCTTGTCCAAATTCAAAAAGAACTCAAGGAGGAGTGTGAGAAGACTCTGGTTCTCTCAAAAAAGGTGAAATTTTTTGAAGAACAGCAGCTTCCGTTGCAAAGAGAGCTTGAAAGGCTCAAAGAAATGCTCAGAGAATCATCAACTTGCAAGCTACACTCCGAAGAGCAAGTGCGGCAAATTCAAAGTGATTTGAAACTGATTCATGATGCCCTGGATCGAGCAAATGAAGAACTGTATGAAAAAATATGTGAGGTAAATGAAGTTGAATTTGAATTACAGATTTGGAAAACTGTTGCTGAACAGTTCAAATCAAACGTCAAAGAAAACCATCGGATGCGCAAAGAAGTAGAAACTTCACTTCTCGCACAAATCGAAGTAGAGGTCAACCTCAAACGAGAAAAAGAAAATCTCTGTCATCAGCTAGAAGAGAAAAACAAGACAATAGATGAACTTGAGCAACAGATAGCTGGTTTTAGCGAGAGAATCAAGTCGAAAGAAACTGCCAGTCTGCCACGATCATTGACAGAAGAAAAAGAAGTTTCAGTTAAATATTCAGGTGAAAAGGCCTTAGGTCTCCAGAAAGAGTTGAACTCTTTGGTGCAAGAGTTGATCAACAAAAAACTTGAAGCAGCCATTCTTGCTCAAGTTGAGAAAACCCATGAGCTGGAAAAAGAAACCCTTAGCCAGCTTGTAGAAGAGAAAGTCTAGAGAATAAATGATCTGCAGCGGCTTGTTGCATCACTTGAACATGAGTTTGAAAGTTCAACCTGTTCCTTTTCATCACAGCTATCAAAGATGCAGGCTGAGAGCAATTTGATTCATGAATCATGGCAAAAGATCAAAACAGCTGAGGTTTTGAAAGAGAGAGGAAATTCAAGAGAAAAATTTGATAATCACAGAATTAGAACATGACTTGAGCAATTTACACCAGAGAGTGGAACAGCAGGAGAGAACCCTTTCTGGTTCCAGAAGGGAAAGAGAGAAAATTGAAGCCGAGCTAGAAGAAATGAAACTGAAGATTCACAGATTGGAACGTGAACTTGAAGAGAAGCAGCTCAAAGTAAATGACGAGAAGGTTAAGATACTTGAAGATTTCATGAAATTGTCAGGCAGAATCCAGAAGTTATCTATGAATGACATGCTGCTGATGGAGAATTTGGGAAGGGTGGTACAAACAATGGAAAACGATGAGCTGAGAATAGAAACAAATTCTGCTGACGATGAATATGACGCGATAAAAGAGAACATGGACACTTTCTCATCCCCCAGGTTGAAGAAAGTTGAAGCCATTTATGACGAAAGATCTCCACTTGGAACCCTTAACTGTTAACTGCTGTTTTTACTGGGAGCTGCTTCTGTATAGCTTTTTAACGAAAGAAGTGTTTTCTTTCTTGGAACTACATGATTAACGTACAGTAGTTATTGCATTATCAAATTCACCCTTCTGTTCCTTAATAATATAACATTTTCAGTCGAACATGATGACTGGTGTATCAATTGTATTGCAGTCCTCCAAAATCGGTCAATTCAAGAGTTAAAAAATAATCATACAATGAAGTTTTTAGCACTTTTAATATATCAATTGATTGGTACAAACTGAATGGCACTAGTGTCTCAACACTATGGAATTACGGTGTAAGTTAAGCATGGGTAAAAATGATCTACATCTCCCACGCGATGAGCTCGATTTGTGCTCGAAATCAGAGAGTCCCTGCCTCAAAGCATCAAGCGTTATCCCATGATCTACCAAAATACTTGTTACACCCATTTTTGAGATCTGCATATGTACACATGTATCTCATAATTGCATAAGAAGATTATTTTCACTAGAATAATAACATTGTACGTGTGGTAAACACTTGATTATTGAAAATTGGATAACAAACCGTTCAGATAATGTGTGCGTGAGAAAGTAAACAATACCGTTGTAATGTTCCTATCCTCATCATCAAAGAAAAGCATGGAATCAAATGGTACCCTAGCTTTCTTATGAATTTTCTGGAAATGCTCTGTTTTGTGTGACCAACTGGAGAAAATCTCCTGCATAACTAACAGTACAATGTCATCTCAAAGTAAAGATGCAAAACAAGGTTAACACAACTAAGAGAAATTTAAGGAGAAATGGAGGATTTACTAAGCAAAGATTTTTGGCATGTCAAAACTGAGAGTAACTCGCATATCAACAGAGAAGCTATTAATCAACTGGGAGTATGACAATGAAGACTCTTACTTGCAAACAGGGCTACAGCACAAGGCTAATTATAATATTCAGTGCTCACTGATTAATCAAATTTAGACGCATATCAAATAGACTTCAATTTTGGGAAACACCGGACAAAATGCCACATTCACATATTTTGAATGCTTTCTTGCATATTAACAAAATGAGAAAATAGCATAATCAACAGAAAAACTTGCCGTAGGTTATATCAAGTGCGAACAATTTTAGGATACAAGATAGAAGGGTTGACTTCAATAAAAAACAAGTCAAGACACGAAAAATGGAAAGAAAGCAACAGAAATGCATTTCTTGCCTCACCTCAGCGACAAACATGGATCGGATGCCTAGCTTTTCGAGAAAAGGTCTTGCTATTTCAGGAGTTGGTGATCTAGAAGCTATAGCCACATCAATGCCTCGGGCTTTCAGGGCCTTCAATATTCCAATAGCATGTGGATACAGATAAGGCGTATCATCCTCATAGCAGCATCCACTGCCAGAAAAAAATATTCACCATGTAGTAAGCAGGAGAACAGTAGTATAGGTTGAAAAGGAAAATAACATTCCTTGTGTTGATTATGTCATTTTATATTCATATCCATTCAACAAACTCAGCTGTTATGAACCACGAGTGATAGCATAAATACAAGTACTTGCACCAAGGTAAAAGCATAAAAATTTAAATTTCTGCAGAAAATAAGGCAGAAGCTCAGCAAAATTTTTTACCGAAAATAGATTTTTGGAAATCATAGATTCATAACTGTAGGCATCTTACTGTTACTAAGTCAACTATGATCCACAAAGCACTTCTTGCCTCTAAAATATTGTAGACGACATGACAACATTCGCAATTTTAACAAGGAGTTGTTATTCGTTTCCATCGCTTATAAAATTTAATGTTTACACATGAAAAGTTGCTTCTCTCTTTGCCTCAATTACCCACAGCCTAATATGTTATTGCATCAAAAACTAATCCTTGCTTTCAAAATAGCTGAGCGGACTCCTTGTCCTCTGCATTTATTTTTTTTTCCCGAATAATTTTCCTTGACCAAAATAATAACAATAAAAATAAATAAATAACTAAAATAAAATGAAGGAAAATTTTTAAAAACCTCCCGGAGGTTTTGTAACAAAACCTGACACCTTGTGTGGCGTGTCTGAATGCACATCACGTGCATTTTAAAGGGACTCATAAAATAAAATAGTACTTAACCACAATCCACGAGCACAACTCCAAGTGAAAAATATAACAAGATACCTTATAGCATTGGTGTTTCTATTATGTAGAAAGACGTATGATACATAACACAAACAGGAGCACATTGAAAGGCTTGTTAATTCAAAAAATTAATACTTTCTCAAAACCAAAGCATATAAACTCTAATAAGCAAATAATCCTCAGTTACTTCAACCTTTAGGCTAGAAAAACCCAACACTTCTATCAAAAGGATCATGAGAATGCAAGTATTCATATGTGTGTTGGACTGTGTTAAGAGGGAAATAAATATTGAACTTTGAGACAGATTGGCGTTTCTTCTTGCGTATGGCAGCATAAAGGAATCACTTACTAGTCAAAACCCAAGAAGGCAATGCTTAGCATAGGCAAATAACAAGCAACTAAATAAATGCATGAAAAAGCAGGACGCCTAGTCAAACTTTGACTGTTACCATATTCTTCCTATTCCACATCCATACCTCTTTCTCGATTCAATTTCTTGCAAATATTTTGCATGACTTCTTCATAGACAATAAAGCGCTAAATAACTGGTATACTGTAGTTGTAAATGCATGTAGAAAAACTAAAATTGATGAAGGATAGAAAGATGTTTCGCCCCTAGGATTCTGGTGCTTTGCTGATACCTGGCAAAAACTGTGGTAAAGTTTTGCTCTAGAACTGATGGTAAAAGAAGTTCTTTTCAGTTGTTTGTCAACAATAAGGCTATGCTTGCAAACATTAGTTTGAATTTTGGGTTTAGATTTTAATACTGACCTTTCTCCCTAGATAACCAGAAATGAGATTCTTCAGGAGATGTTGTTGGTTTTTCTCCCTAGATGTAGTTTAGATTTTAATACTGACCTTTCTCCCTAGATAACCAGAAATGAGATTCTTCAGGAGATGTAGTTGGTTTTTCTCCGTCTTTTAAATCTATCTTCCTCAAAGTTTGTTCTTATCAGTTTTTCCCCTAAATAGACAGTTTAATTACAGAAGATACTGAAAGAGATACTTTAGCTGCTAATAAAGAATGTATGAAATAAATTTAAAGTTAAAAGGCTACAGACGGGGGGGCAATCTTTTACATGATTACCAAGAATAATAGATGGTGTGAAATATGCAGCATTCTGGAAGAGGTAGAAATAGAATTTGAAATATATGGTTTTTGGAATGTCATGGCTGTAAGAGTGTCCCTGCTGCAAAAAAGCATGAAGGATAAAGCAATAAATGAAGTTGTTTTACAAGAATTAAACGAACCTTTTTTGTCATATTTCGTAATGTACAGAGGTTTCAGTTTCTTTCCGATTTTCCTTTTGGTTTGTCTTAATAGTTGGTGATATAAAGAGAATTTACTCTCATCCATATAATTCTTAGTTATATTTTTCCTTGTTCCTTCTGTTGTATGTGATTAACCTAGAGCCCGAGAGTATTGAATTAGACCATTAGTCGTTTATATATGGAGTTAAAGGCCTGAAGTTCTGATTGGCAGGACCACAGAAGAAAAAGATACCAGAAGAAGTATGCCAAGAAGGAGAAGAAGACTGCCAGCAAAAATCATGTGCAACTATAAGAAGGAAACATTCCAGTTATGTTTCACTTCAGACTTCTGTAAGAACCCATGTATCTTCAAAACCTCAAAGAAAGAGAAGTAACTTTAGAGCCATTACGTTTTATCTCTGTCAATACATTGAAGCCCTCAATCTGGAAAACCATGAAATTATGACATGACAAGCGAGAGCAGAGGAGAGATAAAAGGGAGCAAAGAAAATATCAGAATTTGCTAAACCAGAAACTACAATGAACTGATCACAGATCAGTCAATCATACTGCTAACGAATATATTCTCCCTTAGCATCACATGTATAGACAGATATACTCAATTCACCAAACCGAACACTAGCATTATAAAACTAGCTAGCATACCAAGTTAAACGGAATTTTAAACTACAGTGTATCAGTTTCTACGGTTGAAAAGGGAATTCTATTACATCAGAAAAAGATAAACTTGATGTTGCTAAGCTATTCAAGCAAACTAAATTTAGAAGGACCGATTCCCCAATGTTAACAAAATCTCCAGAAATTCAAAAGCACATTTAAAATCACGATAAGATGAAATTAAAAGCTGGATCAATTGTTCTTTTTTCCCCGTCATCACGAAAATGAGGTTGACAACGATAAGTTATTGTTACCAGTAAAAGGGCCAGAGAATGTAATCGAGATCAAAGACCACAAGGCAAGGAAGCACTCCCTGGAGTCCAATCATCTCCTCGGCCTCTTGTTGTACCTTCTCGCCGTTCGCCATCCCGTCTCTCAGGCAACACACGAACTCGTGTGGCGACGAATAGTCGTTCGGTCCTACTATTATTCTTATTCTTATTATTATTATCTTCGGAGAGGACGTTGTGGTTCGAACTCACACCTAAGAATGGGTATTATCTGATACCCGTGGGTGCTTGTTTTGAACTGGGCAGGTATTGCCTACCCCATTAAGTATTGGGGCTGGTACGAAATGAAGTATTTCACCCTAAAGGGTCGGGCCTCGACCCGATACTTGATTTAATTTTTTCGTGAGAAAAAAATTTAAAACTAAATAGTGAGTTGGTGAGGGTTTGATCCCAAATGTCAGGATGGAAACAATAAACCTTAACCATTCTATCTAATACCTTTTTTGTTAAATTTTTAACTAACTTTAATAATTAATTCATTCAAATTTTGAGTTTTCTTAAAATAAAAAAAAAAACTAATTTAAAGACAAACTAAACTCTATCTCTAAATCAACTCCCTTCCTCTCGTCTCTATACAATTTGAACTCTTCAACTTCAAGTCTCTATTAGTCCACCCAATCTCAAAGTCTCCACCCCGCACGTCGTTTTTTCGCTCTTAATAGGGCTTGTAACGGGTAATTTTTTCATACCCCTCTGGAACCTCCCCGACGCGTACCTGCCCTATACCCCGCCCCGCACCCTATTCAATCGGGTACGGGGCGGATACAGGGCGGAGATTTCCTTGCCATTCCTATGAAAGGAAGAAAGAGTACGCAACAAAAATTTTAATATTTTAAGAGTACTTATTCTAGGTTCTAGACTCAAATTAAGAATTCACCACATGTGGATTAAGGTTTTCAATTTATTGTTTAATTTAGATTTATAAAAACACAAATAAATCACGAATACTAAGTGTATGGTATACAACAGTCGCAACTTATTTCACTACAATATCCATGTAGATCTCAAATTTTCATAGAAAATCTCTCGTCTCATTTGCTAATTATATGCGAGTGGATAAATCACTTAATATTTTTAAAAACTTTTTAAAGAAGATTCAGGCAAATTTTTTTACTTCTTTAAGAACACCGAGGAAGTTTCCAAAATAAGGTGTTTAGTTAAAAATAGTCTCTCACTATACACTAGACTTAATAATCTCGTTAGTCACACACATGATGAAAGATTTTAAACACATATAATGGAAGATTATTAATATTGTCCAATAATTATTTATGTTGTCCAATAATCACTCGTTGTCATGTGTATAATGAAATTATCCAATATATAGTGGTAGATCGGAACAGGGTATGTAGCCCTCAAAAAAAGCCATTTCCACAAGGTTGCATAACTAAATATATCAGCCATTTAATAATAGGATTAACGTGTTGGGAATTAAGGTAAATTTTCCGATTACGCCCGCAGGACAGTTGTTCAAGCAATTTAATTGAGACAAGAAAAATAAAAGACGAAGACGAATTTACCGGACTGTCAAAGCTTTCCACTATATGATTAAAGTCGCTACAACCACGCCAAAACTCATCCCCTAAGTACAACAAGAAAAATATACCAAGTTTTACCGAATCTATCAATTTCTACCATTTGCCTAACCCGCGAAGAATTAAAAAAATCCCAAGACGCTAGGTTACTATTTTTCTTCACAAGACTCTCTGACCCGACCCAAGTGGCACTCCGAGTTTTACCACACATAATTTTCTACCCTTCGAACAAACCACGAAGAGTTTCAAGAAAACTCTTTAAGGTGCTAGACTCACTAATTTTCCTCTCAACTCGCTTGTACCACTTGTGTATAAAAAAAAGAAGAAAACATCTCTATTTATAAGTTTCGTTTCCTTGAAAGACAAGACAATCCTTCTATGATTTGGATTCCTTTTCCTCTTAAGATTCTTCTTCTTTCCCTTTTCTTTTCCTTTTCAACTTTGAATTATTTTTTACAATAAACTCAACACATAACAGTGGTTCAAATTGTGTTCAAATAGGTAAGAATTAGGATATTTGTGTTTCGGACAAGAGGTCCGACTTTGATAATATATATATATATATATTTTTTTTTTTTTTGTGGGTAGGGAAGTAAGTAAGAGGCATTTAAGTTTATTCCCAAAAGTATCATGGAATTTTTTTAAAGAATAAAATGGATAGAAAAAGAAATAAAAGCAATCATGAACCACGAGTCCAGCCGGTGGCCCCGTCGATGCAACCGAGCAGCGTAGCCACGTGGCCCAACAACAGTCTCTCTCTTTCTCTCGGCGGTACAACCAAAGCACCACCATCCTCCTCTGAACCAAAATACTTTACATTCTTCTAATATTCGCCGCATATTACGCAATTGAAAGCCTGCTTTTTCTCCGGTAGATTGCTTACAGAATCGGGGGACATAATTTTGGGTTTAGAGAAAGGGGTACAATTTATTTTGCGGGAAGTAGAGGGGAAAAGGGTGACGTGTTGAATCCCCTCGTGACCGATTTTTCTTTTTGTCGCCTCTACAAGGTAATTCATTTCTTCTTCACCCACAAACTTGGAAGGTTTCTTCTATATCTTTCTAATTTTTGTTTTTCTATTTCTATGTGGCAATCTTCGTTGTGCAATAGAATTTTCTGCACCATGTCTCTTTTGAATTTTTTGTTTGTGGTCGTTTTTATGGTTTCTTAGTATTTCCTTTTGTTTTTGCCAACAGGCATTCATGATAGCGAGACTGTTGGTTCTAATCAATCTTATATGCCATTACACAATTCAAGCTTATGAAGACATCGATTGAGTAATGAGTAGCACCATCATCTTTTGATGCTTGCCACGTTTTGCAATATACTTTCATTGAATAATGGCTGTTTCTGGTTCTCTGCAACTATCCCTTCAGTTGGGAATTTGCAAGAACCATGTACGTAGAAAACAATTTCAGGTAACAATGTGAATGCAGAACTATTTGATTCATTATTCTTACGCAGCTGATGTAATCATTGCTGACTATAGTATCACATTGGCTGGCTCAGAATGTGACAGGAAAAGGCAAATTATGTTTCTTGAGAACTAATCTGTCATCACTTTCACAGGTATGGATATCGTAGAGTGGTGAAAAAGAAGTAAAAAGTCATTGATATTTTCATTTTGTATACAACACCTTAGAATTTCAAAATGCTCGTAAGATCTTAGTAATTTTTTATTCTATTACCTGTTAGTCCTCTAGCTAGATTTAGCTGTAGCTGAGTCAACTTCTGAGGCAGATTGCAAATTTTCATGGTATCGTATGAATTTTTATAATCAACGTTCCAAATGTAAATCAGGGAACCGAAAATAGGCTGTGGATTATCTTTCCTTTATGTCTCAAATAACCTCCCCCCCCCCCACCCCCAAAAAAAAAAATAATAATAAAATAAATAAAGGTAATAAAATAACATACACCTTCAAAAATCTTTTTCAGAAACAGATTGACGTGTTTTCCTTTCGACATTGTAGAGACAGGATTCCTGGAGTGCAGATCTTTTAAAGACCATGCAAAGTCAAGTTTACCCCAGCCGGTGTAGATATCATCAGTTCAAGTGTCAATCTTTTCTAAACCTGGGCTCCTCTTTGGATGTTACCTGTGTAAAGAATGCCACCCTTAGTCTAGCAAGGTAATCGGCTCTTTCTGATCGAACTTCTACCATTTCCTTATATCACGGGTTACATTGAGAGGTAATTTCTACTCTTCAATATTCCACAGCCCTTGTAAATTGTTGGCTTTGAATTCCACATGCCAACTACATTTTTAAGTAGTTTTCATGATTTAGATGTTAGTCCACTAATTTACTTGCTTAGAAAGATAGATTAAGGTGATAATGGAGATGTAAATTAGTTAGACGAGTTCCTTGGGTTCAAAATGTTTAACAAAGGAAGGAATCTATATTCTACGATGTACTTGATGCATGATTGGATGAAACTACGGCACGTTTGGTTGTCTGTTTTAACTTTTAAGGAAATGGAAAGTTGTCATTTTACCAATCCAAATAAGACTTAGTTGAGGATTTAAGGAAAGGGAAAGTTGTTATTTGACAAATCCAAATATGATTTAGTTGAGGATTTAAGGAAAGGGAAAGATCGGAAGAGCACACGTCTGATAAATTTAGTCAAAATGCTTGTCAGTAATGTGTTAGCCCATTTTGGCATTCTGAAATTGAATAATATTTCAGCCAGCAGCGCCAGAATTGTTATGCTAGTTAATAATTCATTCCATTTCTTATTTTCCATGTTATGTTTTTCTAAGGCTCATAGCTTTTATGCTGCAGATCATTTCACCATTTGCATGGAAGTCCTCTAGCAATCAAATTCGTCTTCAGCAGTTGGTGTTATTGTTTTTGCAGTATGGGGACTCGGGCCAATTGTCCGTCAAGGCAGAAACTTATTGCTCCATGTACGTGCTTTTCAGTGTTCTCTGCATAATGATGGATTGTACATGCAATATACCATTTGAATTTCATCATCTCATGATATCCTACAGAAGAATGATAGTAGTTGGAGGAGTAGCAGCACATATAATGTTACAACATCTTACATTCAACCTCTGCTGCTATGGCTTGGAGCAATCTACATCTGCAGGTCATTTTCTTTCTGATTGAAATAAGATCATTATATTAGATAACTCATATCATACTGAACAAATTGAATATTTACAGAGCATTGGATCCAATGGCTCTTCCCACAGAAGCTAGTCAAGTTGTTAAGCAGCGTCTCCTTAATTTTGTCAGATCATTGTCAACAGTTTTGGCTTTTGCATATTGCTTGTCAAGGTGAGCGAAATTGCCATTGTTTAATTTGTTAAACATGATTAGATGACCAAAATTTCTTGGCTGATGATAGTTGGAGATTTTCCGTGCATTAGGTAGTTGCTATGCTTCCTGCTCTGAATGGTGTTTGATATTACCTGAAGTTGGTGTTTCGTGTCATTATTATGGTTAATGTTTGCAAGGGTTCTGCAGTCTGCAGACAAAGTTACGCCTGAATGGTTGTCCATCCTTATTGTTAGCATATTCTGTTGGCTTTCGACTACTAATTGTGCTTTAATACTCATACACTGCTGAAAACCTACACATCTATGACTGTGCATGCGTAGACCATATCTACAACCGCGATGCATAGGCACTGTCACAGACATACAAAAGGGTCATTGTTTTAAAGGCGAGTATGTGTCCATATGGTACATGGCATCAGTAACTACTAACTACATAAATTCTTTTGACAACCTACAATAGAAGAATTGCAATATTTCAAGCACACACGAAGCATAATTTTAATGGGATTTAATTTCTAAGTTTTGAAGATTTTCTTTTTCTTTTTTCTTTTCCTTTTTTTCCTTTTTAATATCCTTACCCTTTTTCCATGTCAGGGACAAGGTAGCATCGAGTTACCTGAGAATTTTGATGACTGTGATGAGATCAATGAGGCTCACTATTTTACTTTGTTAATTCTATGAATTTGATTATCACTTATACCCTACATACATAAAAAGGCTTAAATGGGGCCCATGGTCAAATATTTTTTACTTTTCCATTTTTGTCCTCGCTTCTTGTTCTTTGTGTGCATAACTGATGACAAAATTGAAATTGTTGGGAGTACAATCATTTTTAACAGAAATTCATTTGTATACTTTTTCTTCTTTTATCATTTGAAAAAATGCGTCAAAGATTAAAGATAAAAATTAATCTTTAACATTTACACTTTTCAACAATAATCCAATCTTTTAAGTTGGTACAATTAAGTGTTGCAGATTTATATAACGTAAAATTTTTTTAATTATGGTTCATTTTCTTGTCAAAATAAACTCAAATGATAAACATAATATCTTTATAAATAAATTTAACTAGCTCTTAATAATAATCTTTATGATAATAATTCTATATTTTGTTTGGTTTGATTCTATAAATTGACACTTTAAATTTATATGTTGTTGAACTTAATAATAATTTTAAAAATTTAAATTACCAAACTATGAAAAATATATAAGTTACAAAATATATTTAGGTTTTCTCAACAGTTGGTGGTTTTGCAAAAAAAAAAAAAAAATTAACCATATATTTTTATCATACTCATACTCATACTCAGTATTCTCATACTCATACTCATACTCAGTATGGACTACTGCAATTAACCATCAACGAAAAAATATTAAAAAAATTGAGATCAAACTTACAAAGTCTATACGAAACGTATGTCTTTTTTTCTTTTTTCTTTTTTTTTTTAAATTTTTCCTTACTCGTGTATTTAGGTTATTCCTTATTGTATATAGAATATAATGCATCTTAAATATTTTTTTGTGTATGGTATTAGATTAATAAATGAATGATATTGATCTCAACCCACATACAAAATGTAAGGTTAACTTTGTTAAGAATTCAAATATAGTAAGGTCAAAGAACATGATGGCTTCTCATAAGGGTCTCAATTTACCACCGTTGATATTCATCATGGCCTCTCATACCCACCCCCCCGGCCCCCAAAAAAAAAATAATAAAAAAATAAAAAAATTCCCTCTAAATTGGATTTTCCCCTTCATCACTGTGATTGCAAAGGAAAAACAAAGCTCTGACTCTCCCTTAGCTTGTTAGGGTTCTGTCCTGTCTTTGTATCTTTGCTTAATTTTATGTCATTGGTTTGGCTCTTGGGAGGTCTTGGTCTAGTCCTCCTCCCACGTACTCATTTTCTTTCCTTTGAATAAACTCTACTTCTTTAAAATATATATATATATATATATATAAGGTCAAAGAACATGATATATCATGTAATACCTAATTAGTGGCAATTAAGGGCAATGCGCGTTGAACCCGCTAGTCTCTATTATAAATATGAATTTCAAATGAATGAATGTACTTGTTCATTTGTGTCATTGTTAAATAACATCTTTTTTGCATATGTGGACTATTTATTTGCATTATTTGTATCTAGTTTTTCATGAAACGGTGAATTTTTACCACTGACCAATCTTTGAATCATTTTATGCAGTGTAATTCAACAAGCACAAAAATTCTTCATGGAGACAAATGACCCAGCAGATACTAGAAATGTACGTTCCAACACTTTGCATCATTGTATGGAATTTCTTTATTACGTTTGAATCTTCTTCTTCCCATATATTTTGATTGTCAGCAAATAATGTAAAACTTATAGATGTTACTAAATGGTTTCACCACCATGCTTCACTGCTTTAGTTGTTAATATTGATATATAGAAGATGTCATGTAGCTGAATACCATTAAATTTCTTTCTTTTATTACGTTATTATAATCAAGGTCCTGCTCTGGCGGGTTCTTTTAAAACAAATAAATTGTGATTTCTTAAACTTGTTTAGTCATCCTGATAATAATCAATATATACAAGTAGAATGTTCTTATATTAATCATCGATAATAATATAGTTATTAAAGAACAATCTTATGAAGCAACTTATTAGATGTCCCGATTCTAGTGAAACTGTGAGTATAGAAGCTGTTAAGGAGTTAAAAGTAGATTTTCTAGTTGTGTAACATGAAACTGTGAGCAATTTATTAGATATCATGATTATATAGCAGCTCTTCAAGTCGATTTTCTTGTTGTGCCACGTGTAAATCAGTTTTTTTTTTTTTTGGTGGCTATTTCCAGACATTTTTATTTTTCGATTTACTTGTTTGCATTGGTTGTTTATCACTTTTAGCTTGGCATGAACTTTTATGACTTCCACATACAAATTCCTGACTAGTGAAAATACATACTACCTCCCAAAAGGAAAGAAAAAAGAGAAGAAAAAGGGAAATGAAAATCAGAAATGAAATTAAGGGAAAGGAGGAGATTGAGAAAGAGAAAGGGAAAAGGAAATTAGATATGCTTGTCTGCGTGAAAGATTGATGTGCTTGCTGGATTTGAAGATAATACCAGACTCATTTTCATTCTGCAAAACTTTTCTTGCTTCTCTGCAGATGGGTTTCCAGTTTGCGGGCAGGGCTGTATACACTGCAGTATGGGTTGCAGCAATATCATTGTTTATGGAGCTGTTAGGTTTTTCAACCCAAAGGTGGCTCACTGCAGGAGGGCTGGGGACAGTCTTGCTGACACTTGCTGGACGTGAGGTGTAAATCTCTCTCTCTCTCTCTCTCTCTCTCTCTCTCTCTCTTCACTTGAACATTTATCAGCCTACTCTATAGTCCTCGTCTCTTCCAATGAAACATTTGAATCTTCTTTGATTGCCAATTAAAACTACTCAATTTTTCGTTTTCTTCAGATATTCACCAATTTCCTTTCAAGTGCAATGATTCATGCCACCAGGCCATTTGTTGTGAATGAATGGATTCAGACAAAGATTGAAGGCTACGAAGTTTCCGGGACAGTTGAGGTAGTGTTGAACTCATTTAACCATCCAATATAGGCCACCACCATTTCTGCTTGGTATTTGATTATATTTGATTGTGATGCCATTAATTATACCTGATGGATGCCAATACTGTAATGATCTCTTGTGAC
>CAVNYN010227263.1:20256-50836 GCA_963692815.1 Nyctanthes arbor-tristis
AACTTAAAAGAGCATTGAGGATACCTTGAACATTATAGCACTTGCAACGATAGTCAGAGTTGTGAACATCACGTAATATATTGGAGAAACAATTGCTGCATTGAAAGTGTCAAGTGCCTAAACAAATAACATAAGAATCGGTAAAGTTGAAAGAGAAGAACAGATGCCTACCAATTGAAAAATCAATTAGTTTAGAGTCAACAGAACTATTTAGTAGATAAATCAGCCAAATTATGCACCCTAAAATATAAATAGATTGGGTTATCTCTCTCTCTCTCTCTCTCTCTCTCTCTCTCTCTTCACTTGAACATTTATCAGCCTACTCTATAGTCCTCGTCTCTTCCAATGAAACATTTGAATCTTCTTTGATTGCCAATTAAAACTACTCAATTTTTCGTTTTCTTCAGATATTCACCAATTTCCTTTCAAGTGCAATGATTCATGCCACCAGGCCATTTGTTGTGAATGAATGGATTCAGACAAAGATTGAAGGCTACGAAGTTTCCGGGACAGTTGAGGTAGTGTTGAACTCATTTAACCATCCAATATAGGCCACCACCATTTCTGCTTGGTATTTGATTATATTTGATTGTGATGCCATTAATTATACCTGATGGATGCCAATACTGTAATGATCTCTTGTGACCAAATGAGCACGAAACTATCTCCTTTCATTGGTCAATTTCTGAAGTTGCTAGTTTTCCATATGCTTTACTGTGGTATTCTAAGTTGCTATTATAGCATTGTCAAGTTTTGATTATTTTTTTCTATCAATTATTTGGTATTTCCATATGGCAGCATGTGGGATGGTGGTCACCGACAATTGTAAGAGGTGAAGATCGTGAAGCTGTTCACATTCCAAACCATAAGTTTACTGTGAATATTGTGAGAAATCTCAGTCAAAAAACTCACTGGCGTATTAAAACCCACCTGGCTATCAATCACTTCGATCTCAACAAAATTAATGTGAGGATCTGTTTGGATTGTTCCTTATTGCAATTGAGACATGCTGAAAAGAAATTTATAAGGTGGTTATCCTGTACTTATCCATCTCAAATTTTTTCATGCTGTATGCAGAACATTGTAGCAGATATGCGCAAAGTTCTGGCGAAGAATCCTCATGTTGAACAGCAGAAGTTGCACAGAAGAGTATTTTTCGATAATATTAACCCTGAAAATCAGGCACTTTTGGTCAGTTTCAATGCTTATATTATCAAATTACATTATCATGTTATATTGTAATTCTTTCAGATTCGTATTTGATTACATCGTCAAAATTAGCCCCGTTTCTCTGAACAACACTAGGTTTAAGCGAAAGAAATAAAACTTCTCCAAGGGAAGTTATCATTATTATAATACAACAACAACTCTTTTTACTCTACAGCCAATACACAAACACCCCCTCCCCCCCGGGGGGTGTAGAGAACATACAGTAAAACCTCTATAAATTAATGATGTTTGGACCACGAAATTTTATTAATTTAGAGAGGTATTAATTAATCGATAAATTAATAATTTATTAATCTAAAGAGTGCTTTTCCGGTTTAGTGAACATAAATTTAATTACATAAAAAATCATTGTGTTTCAAGTCCATAAAATTCAGTCAAAAACGTTTGAGAACCGAACCGACCGACTTTCTAACGGTTTGGTCGGTTTCGGTTTTAAGTATGAAGGCGGTTTGGTTTGGTTCGGTTTCTATTTTAGTGAAACCGAAAGTGTCAGGTCGGTTTCGGGTTGGGCTCAAAACCGGCCCGAACAGCTCATATTCCTTGAATTAATATAAAAAATGAAATTCATTGTACATATATATTTATGAAAATAAGTAAATGATATTTATTGTTTTTAATAATTAATGGATCCTTCTTTGTAGCTACATTTTTAGCTTTTGGGATGAAAAGTGATTGTTGTTTGGAATGTATGATGAAAAGGTGGAGAGATGTTATTGGCAAATGTGAAAAATTATTGGTTATAGAGAATGTGTGGTTGGTATGAGTTTAGTTTGTTGATAGATTTTGTCGTTGAGCCGTGGAGAACAAGTGCTAAATAATATTCATTGAAAATCCTGTTGACAATGAAGCTGAGGATGATGGAGTACCTCTAGAACCAATTACATGAAAGGAAGCACCCATAACGTCTACAACTCTTCACAAGTTTTTGTTGGAGTTTGAGAACGCAACACTGGAATTTTTGGATGCAGCGGAAAAAATTAGAGATGAAATTCAGCTAGATTTAAATTTCAAGAAAAGACAAACAATAGAATCATATTTTACTAAACTGTCCTAAGTATGTATGTAATTTTACAGAATTATTAGTTTATGATATTGAAGGGACCATGGATTTATATAAGGGTCTTTCGGAAGATTATTATCTTATTAATTTATTGAAATTATTAATTTAGCAAATTGACCCAAGTAGGGACCTCAAAAAAAAAATTATTTTAGAGTGGCTGTTACGTTATCGAGTATTAATTTATAGAGGTTTTACTGTAATTATTTTTCTTAATAAGCAAAATATTAATTTAGAGAGGTTTTACTGTAATTCTTTTTGTTATAAGCAAAATAGCACTGTGGTTATAGTAGTCTGTGTTCTTGTTTCTTGTTTCCCAGAACTCTACATGTATTATTTGTTACAGTAGTCTGTGTTCTTGTTTCTTGTTTCTTGTTTGTTTAACAGTAATTAAAAAAAAATGAAGATTAAAAAAAAAAAAAAACTGAAGAAGAAACGAGAAACTTTTACATTTTATTTTGTATATTGTTTCCTGAATACTTTGTCTTATGATTCTATAATTTTTAACCAATACTTCATTCTTATCAACCTCAAATGATACAGATTTTGGTGTCCTGCTTTGTGAAGACTTCGCATTTCGAAGAATACCTGTGTGTTAAGGTAAGAATACATTTTCGTGCGGTTAACTCTCTTTGGAATAAGATAGGCTCTACGTGATTTAATTCTGCTACCGCTACTCCAGTTACAGACTCATAATACGGTTGACCCCAAAACAGTAATATTTTATAGTCCAGTAGCTGAAACAGACTTGTCCCCGCGAGTTTTCAACTTGGGTAATTTGAATTAACAGATTTCATAGTGACTGTAGTATTAACGTGGCAGTTTGAAGTTGGGATTCAGACAATGGAAATGGTTGTGGGAGAGAAAAAGAAAGAAGTTATGGGAGAACATCTTATTATGCAGGGGAGTACCTTAAACTCAGCCTTATCTGGAAGGCAGTCAAATAAGTTAAATAACAATAATAGATATTTATCAGGCTCCTAGACGCCTAAAAACTCTGTGCAGTAAGAAACAAAGATATAAAGTTCAAACAAATGAATTCAAGAGCGCATCTTATAATAGTCTGTTGCTGGTTCATATAGGAAGTTTCCATGAGGGGAAAAATTTATACATAGTTAAGCAGCACATTGCTGTTCTATCTTGTGGGAGAATGTCTTAGATATGGAATAGAGGATTTACACAGAGACGGTGCAGATTCCATGCAAGTTTACACCCACTATCGATGAAACTTTGTTCACTATATGTATACATCAGCTTTTGTGATTTTGATAAAACTGCAGTGTCTAGGTTTAGATGATCTGTCATATCTTTTATCGTCATTCCTAAGCACATTCCATTTAGTTTCCTAATATCAGGTTCTACCTCGTTTAATTAATGTTTGTTTTTTATTATATTTTTATTTTTATTTATTTATTCATTTATTTTTTATTTTTTATTTTTTTTTTGCGTTGAGAAAACAGGAAGCTATACTTTTGGACCTTCTTAGGGTTGTTAGGCATCATCGTGCCAGATTAGCCACTCCCATTCGTACTGTTCAGAAAATATACAGTGATGCAGACTTGGAAAATGTACCATATGCTGATTCTGTTTTTAATGGTGGAGCCGCGTCAAATCGTCCCTTGCTATTGATTGAGCCCTCCTATAAAATTAATGGGGAAGAGAGGACAAAAAGTCAAGCTCGTCAAGTACGTACGAGTGGTGAGGAGGACAGCAAGACTGCTGTGCGGTCACCATCTGATAACATGGTGGATTCTAAAGGTGAAGCAAGCTCGGGTCTTGATTCTAAATCTCGAGAAACAATGCCAGCTGACTCTAAGACTAAAGAGAAACCATCGCCAACTGACTCTAAGACTAAAGAGAAACCATTGGAAAGGAAAGCTGGTGCGGAGGTTGGACCAGTGCCTAAAGCTGAAACGAGATCTGATTCCAAAGTTCGAGCTAGCCTTTTGCCCGATCCCAAGGTCAACAACACTGCAGCAGCAAAGTCAACAGTGAAACCTGTCTCTAGAAATGATACCAAGCTTGTTGAAGCGTCAGTTTCCAACTCCAGAAGTCCACCGGGTTCTGTGCAGTACACTGCTAATAACAAGAGCCCTAAAAAGGTTGGCCAAGGAAGTTCTCATCTGGGCAGTACAGTTGACAATGTTTCTGAGTCCTTACCGGAGTCTGGAGGCGATAGATCAGACACTGTAAATGGTACCCCCGAAAAAAAGGAAGATACTAGACAACCAGTTGTACAGCCTCCTGTCACAAAACCTGCTTTGGAGGAGAATATAGTTCTTGGTGTTGCTTTGGACGGCTCAAAGAGAACCCTGCCCATTGAAGAGGAGGTGGCACCTTCACCAAATCAAGATGTGAAAGAATTGGCTGCGTTGCGTAGAGGAAGTAATACTCCAGTTGCTGAGGACAAAACTGACGTGAAGCGCTCCGCTACCCCCGGCTCAACGAAAGGCGATAAGTTAGAGCAGCGAGACAAAGGAAATTAAGCGCCGCTCCCTCCCCCTCCCCTCACAAATCCGGGTTAAAAAATCAGATTGTAAATAATCATTTACCAACGTAAAAATTTATTTTTAGGATGCACCATAGGGCATTCTGTCAGATTGCTTATACATCGATGAAAAGCATTGTGTACCAATTCTATTTGGCTAGAGATTTCTTTCTGAGATGATGAGAGCATGCTTTTTGTCCTGTTGGTTTAAATTTGTCTAGAGGCCGTCTTTGAGTTTGTTACATACAAGAGTTAACAAACAAACCCACGGCCATGGGCAAAATCTCAAAAGAGTGGGCCAAACAAATCAATTTTCAATGGTAAATTATTGAATTCAATAAATATATTACACAAGATCTCATCATGAAATGTGAAATACTATCATGAAATCATATATCAAACTGGGATAAAATATGATCCCATACTCTACAAAGATCTCTCACCCGCGAAGAATCTCCATGCATGACAAAACACGCATGGCCCCGTGACTTCACAAGAAAGGGATCATTAATTATTTTTTAAGCTATTAGTGGCCACAAACAATAGCTGCAGATGCATCTACATAAACACTCACTACTAACAAGGTTATCTTAAGCAGTGCACATACAATCAGGAACAGGATATGTATATATGGACTGCTCTGGCTTGCGTAGTCTGAGTTGCCCTTGTCGGTTTTGGTGCCCTTCAATGACAGCTTCTTGGAATTCCGGCCAAGTCAAGTTTTTATTCAGGAAAAGCTGCCCTAACAATGCCATGTTAGGCCTTATGGTCTTCAGATTCAGATAAGTCCGATGCCCCACCTGTTATAATTCAAGCAACATTACAATTTTACATGAAGATATTTTCATATTCGCAGCCAGTACCAGTGTAAGCGAATAGGTCTCTAGTGTTTACCATAGCATTGTGCATATTTCCTGGAGAAGCAGAAATAAATATGTCACTGTGCATGCCAATATAGTAATCCACCGCAGCTAACAAGGAAGCCTTTCCTTTAATCTGCATTCTTTCTTCTGAAGAGGCAAGACTCTTCTTATCTTCCATTAGTGGAAACAAACTTCTCAAGGTTGAGATCCTGGCTTCCCCTCCATAAACCTGGAAACAATGGAATTAAATTAACAGAAATCTTTGGCTGGCAAAATTCAGGATAATTTTTCCACTAAAATCTTAACCAAAAGAGCTCTAGTTATAAACCTTGTGAGAGGCAAGATACAAGCGAGTACTGTTGTCAAATCCCAAAGCAGCTAGCAGCAATCCAATTTCTTCAGGAGTCAACGGGCACCGTCCCTGGCTTCTCAGCTCCTCATCAGTGAATTGAGAGTTTAAGACCCTACCTTGCCAAATAACCTGTCGATACTTGGCCAGAGCTAATTTTTCAGCCTTTCCCCCACCGAAGTCACAGGAGATCGGAAGAGCAGCCATATCCTGGAAAAGGCAAAATCAAGAAACATCATAAGGATACTTCCTGGCCTCTACAAGCCAACAATTCAAAGTTACTTTAAGTTTTGTAACACGTATCTGTTTTGGTAAGTGGTACAGAGCAACTAAAATATTTAACTTTTATTTACCATAAACTAACAATATACACCACTTGCATTGCATAATAGAATAGGAAAAGTTCACAGGATGGACTTGTCAGAAACACAATAAAAATTTTAACTAGGTCTTGTCTTGAACAAACAGACATACCTTGTCAAACCGAAGATGGAGGACAACAAACTTTCCACTTCCTGGCTTGCTTCTAGAATCAGTAACTTCTTTAATGTAATTAGTGCCAGATTCACTTTCACTGGGCGGATGTCTGAGGCGACTGACAATAGTATCTCCAAGAGCTCTAATATGAGGAACAAATGCTAAAGCTTGAAAGTTGACTTTACACCGTAGGCGTTGGATGTCCTTAGGCATGTTGTCAAATGCTAGTCGGTGAGAAAAGGGTGCAATTGCAGCAATCCCATAACTGATCAATTCACCGATCACAATCATAATCCACATATGAAATAGAAGCTAAAAGAGCCATAAGGGATATCAACCAAAATTCAAACTCCAATCACTGGTAAAAATAAACGAGGCACTTAAGTCAACAACAGCGGCACAAGTATCAAATTTTAACAGTGGATTAATGGGTCACAAGTCAGCCTTCTCAAATAAATCAAGTTACATTAATTTTTCAATCTTCATACATTTCAAATAGCCAAACATGTGATAAAATGAAAGCATACCTCTCAAGTTTTAAAATTAAACCATACAACAAAAATTTTGAACGGCTGCTTCTTTGGAGCTGTTTGGAATGCTTTATAATGGGCGGTTTTTTCTTCTTTTTTGGGTTTTTGAGGGCCCCCTTTGGGGGGGCGTAATGGGCGGTTGCTATGATCAGGAAAAAGGGGAATGTGGCATGGGAATAGAAGGGATATCTGATTGGCAGACAATTGGCTGGCTATTTGTCAATTCCATTGCTGGTAGCAGATTTAAGATCAAAATAAAATTCCACTCCACCCTCTATGTGAATGAGTCAATATTTGGTGTTAGGGTCAAGAGCAAATAGGGATTTAAGGGAGGTGATAGCACTTGAAAGGCACATTCCCAACATTTCTGATGGCAAAAAAAGCTGCTGTCAGAATTATAATGGGGGGGAATTATAACCATTACTCATTCCCAAACGGACCCTTGGCCTTAGAGTATACTTGGCAGTTGGCTCAAATGAACAGGGAAGTATTGCTGAGCAAAGGGAGCTATATGCCATTCTGAACCATATATAAACATGTTCGTGTGCATATCTAGCTTCAGAAAAAGCATATTGTTCACTGGAAAACACGTGTTAAATAATTGGAAGTCTCAACATAAAGAAGAGAAAAATGTGTTAGATATAACTCACGTCCGCAGGATTGGCGACACGTTCTCCATGTACCAGTTTGCTGAAGCATGAACAGGTGCTGATTTGACTCTATTAGCTCGGACGGCTGTAGCATAATATTCCCTTGTGCTCCAATAGAATTCATCAGGCAACTCTTTCACAATGGATATATCATCTTTCAATACATTAATGAAATGATCCACATCAAAAATATCCATAAAAGTGCTGCATGAAATGAAGAACCAGGAGCTTAATACAGTAATACTATAGAAACAAAAAATCCAAATATTAGAAACATATTATGAATGTATGAGTAGGAGATCGGAAGAGCGTCGTGTAGGCCACACAGGATTTACTTCCAGATAAGGAATAATAAGAGTTGCATTCAAAATTTTGGCAACAGCAACTGCATCACAAATCTATACAAATAGAGTACAGGTTAGTGACTTGCAACTGATAAGTAGTTAAAAAAGTAGAACTCTATTAATATGTAACTATATTTTCTACGATTTACAAGAAAATAATGTTATCTTCAAATAATTCATAAACTGACAATTAAGACTATGACAAACCTACCCCCATTCTTTGCTGATTTAGTCCTCCATCAAGGAAAACCTGAATATATCCTTGAGATTTTTCGGGCAATACTGTTACAAAGAAACAACTCAACTGAGTAATTCAGCAACAAAACAAGAAAGCATAAGGATTATAGATGGTAAATAAAATTTTAAAAGGCCACCCTAAATAAAGAACAGCCACCATTTTGGTTGAGTGTTATTACTCACCGGAAGGAGTATCTGATTCAGCACAGGTTTTCCAACCTTGGCTGGGCAAAGGCGTCCATAGCTGCTGTTCGTTGGACTGGGAAAAAAACGAGGCAAAAAAATAGGGGAGAGAGAGAGCAACCAAATTCACAAAGATATATAATATATACACTCAAAAGGCAAACGTTTCTAAAATACATGCACGTAGCTCCAAAAACTAAATACTCACAGATTCGCGTTGCAAAGCACTTTTGAGAAATCGTGAATGCCTAGGTTTGGGAGCATTCCATTCCTGCACGGCCAAATCAGATTAAGTAAATAATATGATTCAGTTGTCAAACAAGCAGCTCATGGATGCAGATATTTCAGTCTATTCTTATGTCGATAACTAAACAAGATTCACCAGTTATTGGTTTGGAAAGATGAAGGGCGATGACATATCCTAGCTAGCTATTAATTAAAAACTTTTCCCATCATCACAAGAAGCAAGGAACTAAAAATTACAATACATCCCGGTTCACCAACACCTCGCACCAAAGCTCACTTCCAACTTCCAAAATAATTAGAAAATTTTTTCTTGCACCCCCTCCCAGATAGACAAAGCTAACCTAATTTGTCTCAAATTTCATGTTTATTTGTTTAAGAGAAATTACTCTCATAGTTACTGCACTAATTCTATGATGCCCGAAACCCATTGTCTCCAATTTCCAAAACTAAACCAGGATCCAAAAAAAGAAATAATTTTATTATTATTCACACCGTCAAATTTGATAACGTTCGTCCCAAATAATATGTGCATCTCCACACACCCCCAATTATTATAGTTCAATGGATCAGATCTATCAACTCTATTTGCCTTCTAGCCAATATTTCAAACCTACCTAATCATGCTCCATTAAGTATTTTACAATTTCCTGGTCCAGATTCTTATATTCAGAAATATACTAGTCAATACTAAATAAAAAAGAAAATTCAAACACTATTCATCGAGATATTCAACATGTACCAAGCAAACAAACACTTCCCTACTTGGAAATAATCTCAAGTGAATTTCAACCTTCCGAATTCAGCAACAAACCTGAGTTATCAACAATACAATATTCCCCAACTTTTTTTTTCTGCTGGCATTCACTGAAATTTTAAAGATTAAAAAACCAAACACTCAAAACCCTGCCCACCCCCCAGGCACCAGTAAAGGGGGGAAAAACAAAAACAAAAACACCAGAGTCCGTCCCAAGACCGAATCTAGAAAGAAAATTAGCAATCAAATTGAAAACTTGTCATAACTAGCAAACAACAAAGTTTAAATCTTTTCTATTTCTCGTTCATCTTTCTCAAGTATCTCCCACAAAGTAAAAAAATAAAAAATAAAAACCGACGCTCTTCCGATCTAACAGCCCAAAAGGCCAAAAATCGAGTACATGAGGCATAGAATTGGCATATTCACACATAGATCAATCAAAACACAGGTAAAAACAAGAAAATCAAACTAAAAAAATAGGAATCAAGGACTCACCGAGAGAATGGAAGATGAGGCATGGCTCAGAGGAGTAAAAAGGCTTGGAAACAGAAAGGGCAGAAGCAATACAAAAGCACCAGCCATGGCTCCTCCTCTGTGGCTATAACTACTATGGAGGTGCCTCATAATGCTTCTTGATCTTGATTCTCTTGTAGTATTAAAAATAAAAAATATGGGCTCCAAGTCTTAACTTTGGAACACTCAACTAAAGTAACTTTCATGCAGGAGAGAGAATGTAATTAAAGAGGGGCCATTTGCATTATCAGCCTCATTAAAAGCATCTCACATGCCCACCTATCTTCCTATAAATACACGCACTTATACACACACATACAGATGTATTAGATTTATACATAAAAAACTGCTAAAAATTGTAAAAGTTATTCCTTAAACCCATAATAATGATCGACCCACATAATCAACAATTAAATCAGTAATTTAATTTATGAGCTATACTATAATATCCATCATCAGAGAGCAAAAGAAGGAGGAGAGGATCTTTGCAAGAACACATATAGTACAAGAAACAGCTTGACTGAATTGATGGGTATTTGTTTAATGCTATAAAAGAACTAAAATGGTGCGGCGTCTTTTTCACGGGGACCCAAACGGCTAACGGATAGATTTCAATGGGGAAGAGAGGGCACCGCTTTACGAGATCGTACGTGGCACAAAAAGGAGGAGTCCTTCACAGTTTGACATTACTTTTTCATCGAAATAGTTGGCTTTTGCCGAGGCTTGGATCTGGCCTTTTCCTGTAATTTTTTGTAGGAAATTTGTGGGGGTCACATTATGCCTCACCTTGGCGTTTTCTACCGCTGCACCACCGACACCCTCGCTGTCTCGCAATCCATGGTCAATAGTTGTCTGCCTGTGATGATTTTCCCGTATTTTCCCTCCCTCCATAGCAAACCATAAATTATAATTGATATAAAACAAGACATCGCCCTGCGTCGTCTGCACGTGGGCACACTGTATCACTTTTGTTAACTCGCGGTAAATTGATGTGGCGTGTTTATATATATGTCTCATATACGTCCTACAACATTTATGATGTACATCTATTCTGTCATTCCCACTAACAAACAATGTACAATAAGAAGTATTTTCTTTATGGTACCGGATCTTGGGTCTATTACAGAAGTAGACTAAGAGTGTGTTTCATTAGAAGGTGGAAAATGAATTGGAATTGATTTTCATGGAAAATATTTTTCCATCTCTCCTATGGGAATTTATTTTCCTTGATTTTAAGGAAATTTTCAATTTTTTGACTTAAGATGGAAAATAATTTCCATGAAAAATAAAGGTGTGTTTGATTAGATGAAGAAAATTTATGCAGAAGATGATATTTTTCAAGAAAAATAATTTGCAATCAAATGCGCCATAAATTGTTCATCCCTAATATTTAGAGCTAACCCTAATTATCGCCCGCAACCCCAAACCCCCCAAAAAAAAATACCCTTTATCGTTATTCGGATTGCATATAAGGAATGATCTCGAGGAATAAAATGTCTCCGTTATAGAGATACATGATGTTTGTAGCGTTTCTTCCCCCATTTGTTTTATTCACATGCATACTATCCTACATATGATTCTATGAAATGAAATTAATAGAGGGAAAGACATCACACACACCGAGCGTCTCCATGTCTTTAGATGAAAAGTGGCTCGCATATTGGTTCCATAATGGAACATTTTGGTTGGATAATATTATTACAATTTCTCTTAAGAGAGGAATAGATACTCAAAACTCCAATGTTCAACACTCTAAAAAGTGTTGTAGACTTTTTCTAAGGCACTGACATTGGTTTCTTAGAAATTCACAGGTGGAGTAACCATTTAGGGAGGCTTATGATGTTTTGGTTCAATGGTACTTTTCTAAACCAAATTTTTCGTGCAATTGAAACATGTCGTAAGTAAAAAAAAAATGGGGAAAAATTTTTATTATGTGAAAAAAATTTAACTATCAAAGAATCGTTTTCTAGAATTTAAATATAAATAGCATTAAAATTCTCTATCAAATTTGCTAGTTATAAATAACAAATCAATTTGAGGTTGAAGTTTGGTTGATTTATAAAGATTTGCTCTTTAGTCAAACTTATTCTCTTCTTAACTGTATATTTAATTTGGGTACCTAATAAGACAAATGTGAGGGGGACCTAGCAGAAAATATAATTGTGCTTGACAAATGACAATGACCTACAAATAAAAAGCCCAGTAAAGTACCATCGTATGTGTATTTACCAATTAGAAACTTGAAAAACACATGCAAAACTGAAATTCTGCCCTTGTTTGATAGTTGATACTCATTATTAATTTTCATCATACTTATCGACTATCACTCAAATTTAGAGTCCATGTAGACACCTCCATACAGGCATAGTAGAAACAAAAAACATCCCCACCGCCTATTTTTTTTCTTCTACCTGCGTGGAGCCATCTCCATCAACAATGAGCAAAATAATTGTTTTTACTGTGAGATTTAATAAGTTCTACTATTTATAAGTAGTCCTTCATGCAACCGTCTATAAAATAAATTAAATTCATCTTCTTATCTATAAATTATTTTTTCTTAATCATAAAACAGACATAGGTAAGATTATAAATATATCCCTATTTTGTAAAAGATTACCTATAAATAGTATTTTCTGAGCTCTAAAGCGAGATCTAGGGATGGCATTAGGTTAGGGACAAATCGACCTCGTCGCATCCCGACCTATGAAGTAGTTTTTACTTCTGGCTCTGTGACCTGCCAAAAAAACTTTCGGGCCAGACTGGGTTGAGATTTTACCCCATCTGTTGAGATTTTAAACTAAGTGTATGATCCTCTGCCATATATATGTAAGAAATACAACTTGAAACATCATTTTAATAAAGGAAAATAAAGGTTTTGAAAACACTTAACAACAATTCAAAAAGCTTATGAAAGAATCGAGATTGAAATAGGTGAGTAACTAATACTTTAATTTCCTTTTTACATTTATGATATTTTGATACAATAAGCATGGTTTTAATTGAAATATTTCATGAAACATACATGGATTTGATGTCTTGAAAAGAATGATTGATTTATTGCATTTGAATCACTAGTTATTCTACCCGTTTTGTATTAAATTGTTTTGAATTGTTTCCTATACTATGACTTATTCAACGATCTCGGGATAGGGAAGATTAATATAGTGTTTACTTTGAATTAGAATTCCGATAGGGGTCAATCGGAGTTCATTGTAGATCCAATTAATTGTACATAGCCATGATTGAATTGATATCACTCTTGCGTGCACCACGGGTAATAGTTTAACTAATGATATGGTCCATTTGTGCATTGCAAAGTTTGTACATTGAATGGTTTTCTGGAAAATAAAACTTTCAAAAAAAGGTGAATCAAAGGGTTTTGTTACTCACTGAGTACTTTGTACTCACTTCCTTCTTTCTACAATTTTGTATATGATTGAAGATATAATATTTGAAAAGTAAGGAAAGTCATGGGTTGGAGCATGTTCTCGAAGGGAGTAGAGTTTGGCATGTAGTGGCAACCTGTATTTGAAAATATTATGAATCTAATACATTTTGTATTAACAAATATGCCTACATTTCTATAAATGTATTTCTAATTTTATATAATATTGGCAACTTACTTTCTAGTATAATAGCTTTCCAATAATTTGTCTTAAAAAGATTAATTTTACTTGTTTTGGCAATCAATGAAAAAAATACATATTAATATAACTTGTTGAGTTCTTTGTATTTTATTGAGAAATCGAGTAGCAATAATTCTTTAAAATATAACAATTTGTTAGTTTAAACAATTAGCTTTATCCAGTCAAAATCTATTTATTTGTTTTGTACGTCTCATTCCCATTATTTGTATTAAAGCTTCCACGATAGAATTTGATAACAATATAAGATATATATAAAAATTACAAAATTAGCGGAAGCGTGACACTAGCGGAAGCGTGACACTATATTTATATAAGTAAAATAAAATAATGTATAGTAGATAGAGAAGACTTGAGAAAATAAACATATTCGATAAAATAAAATAAATTCTAGTATAAAGAAATTACTTGAGAAAATAAGCATACTAGAAACTGAATATAAAATATACAAGTATGCCTCACTTGATTAAAAAAAATAACCATTTAGAATATTATTATCCTAGTTAAATATTTACAAAGCAAAACTCACCACTATTATACCTACTAATCGTATAATTTTTTAGTCATTAAATCATAAGCCCATAAAACAAAAAAGAAGAAAACTACAAAAAATAGATAAAAGTATATATACATTACACACATGCATTAGAAAAATATATAAAGATATTGATTAATACAATGATTTGACACATTTATTTTCAAAACTCATCATCATAAAATAAAAACTTAAAAAAAGCGAAAAAAAAAGGAAAAAGGTAGGCATATAATTTTTTAGTCATTAAATCATAAGTCTAGAAAACAAAAAAGAAGAAAACTATAAAAGATAGATAAATGCATAGATGCATTACATATACGTATCAGAAAAATACATAAATATATAGATGAATAGAGTGATTTTGCACATACTTATTTTCAAAACACATCACAAAATAAAAACTCAAAAAAAAAAGGAAAAAAAAAAGAAGAAAAAAGGTTGGCTCAGAAAACTTTTTAAAAAATGGAAAAGAAAAATATAGAAGTTTCCAGCGATGATAGCAAATCTAAAGAGATACAAAAAAAGAAAAGGAAAAAAGTTACTGTTAAATGAACAGTAATTTAGAAGGTTAGCTTTTTATATAACAGTGATTATTACCTAATATAGTATGTATCCATTCTTGGTAATTTAAATCAGAAAGCTGTTAATTTATCTTACTATAAATTTATCTGGCATAAATATAACTCAAACCTAATATTTAGTTATTTAAATCAAGATTCGGTAATTTGGCTTATCATACCTATATATATATATATGTATAGCACACAATAACTTGAACTTAATAGAGATTGTGTAATAATGAAGCCTTCTATGCAATAGAATTTCAATTCAATTAAACCTTCCAAAAACCTATTAAATGAATCCTATTATATATTCTTTTGTTTTCATTGAATAACCAACCAAAAATTTTAGCAAAAGAAAATCTGCTCCTATCGTTTAAATTATATTCCATGATCATATTCCCTATTATCCAGATAATTTGAAATTTTATCTATAAAACCTAATTATTCACTACTTATTTCATATTAAAATTTTCGTCTTTTTTCAATTCGTAAATCACCCGTATTAATTCAATATTTTTATGTTTGATTATTAAAATAAAATAAAATACCATTAAACTTGCGATCTAAAATTAAATACAACTATTATACGTTTGTTGTATATAATTCACCCATGTAAAGATTAGTTATTAATTTTTGGCACAATTGCAATGGTCTAAAATTTCTTTATATGTTATTATTTAAGATAATACATATCCAATATTTCAAATTTAAATCAAAGGTTTGTAAATTAAGATTTTTATACATACATATCTACAGAATCCTAATCCACTAAAATGTTTGTTTTCTTATCTTTCATGTATTCTTGCCTAAGATAACATTCGTCCAATATTAAAATTTTAAATTAGAGGTTTTTAAATTAAGCTTTCTATACATAAATATCTATAAAATCATACTCCGTTAGAAATAAAGTTTTCTTGTTTAACTAAAATTACCCGATTTCATGCCATTTAGTAGGAGACATTTACCTGTCCTTTTGATAATCCTATAGACTTAACTAATTGAACTTTAATCTCTCACCTATTAATCACTATTATTTCCATTATCTTCACCAACCCAAACATTTCATTCCTCTAAGAGTATTACATGGACTTTTCCATTTTTCACTAAATCTAACCAAAACTCACGCCATCTTTTTTCACCGATCTATTGTGTACATCACTTTATTAGGCACAAATTATTAAACTCTAATCTTACATCTTCTTTAAGCAATCTGGTGAATTGCTAAACGGTCCATTTCCAATCCTTCCCATTAGGTAAGTTTTGTATATAAATGATTTATTCTCAATTAATTTCATAGCCCATATTACCTCTTTTTGTGCTGGAATTCGACCTTTTGATTACTTCATTTTTTAAGCTTGGAGAAACCTTGCCTGAAGAAATTTCATCCCTGCATTAGTCAACCATTTCCGGCCATCACACTCAGCCATTTGCAGCATTTCAAATTCTGATGCCGAGCGAATCCCAGCCATATTCTGACGGCAAACTCGACCATTTACAGCATTGCATATCCTGCCTGTAGCGCATTTCTGGCCTAGGTAAGTCGCCAGCCTCTGATTGCTCCACTTTCATTTGAATGCCCGGTTTTGATTTAATGGTTGTTGATTTACAAATTGTTCGCCGTACAGCTTCATCCAGTGCCTTAATTGCCGCCGAAAATATAAGGGATTCATTCTGCTTATTTGGAGTCTGCCACACAGCCAACTTTGGCTACTGACTGCTTCAGTTCGGTCGAGGATATCATACTTTCTTTGTCTGAAAGCTATCTTGGTAATTGTTTGTATTTCATGTTGAAAAATTATAGGGGGACATGAAAATGGGACATTATTAGATAACATTCTTATTTGGCACACTTATATTGAATGATAAAAAAGTAGTCATGTAATCATCACCCGATAAATGTGTGTCACATGAGAATGTCACATAATAATGTCCTATTTTCATGTACTCCTATAATTGCCCTTTCATGTTTAACAATGACTTCAATATACTGTTCTTAAATTGCATAATTGTTGTTATTTAACAATTGTAAAGCAAATTGTAAAAAAATTATCCTTTTCTTTTTTATATATTTTATTTTATTTGTAACGAAACAATCCATGTCAAATTTTTCATTTTCCCCATTTTAGTATCACATATCTACTAAAATCATTGGAGTACAATCAAAATAGGTTAAATCTGAACCTATAAAAATGTGATTCGAATTTAATGAACAACAATCCATAATGCAAATTTTATTTACATTTTAGTTAAAAAAATTAATTAACGCTTGGAATATAGATCAAGGTTTATTATATGTACTCAGTGTCAGAATTTGCATTCTTAAAATGGCTAATTTTATTTAATTCATTGTAATTGTATTGTATATAGCTTATATTATAATATAGATTATATGTATAATATATAGTATGTGAAAAAAAAAATTGTTAACTGTTTGTTAATTGACTTGTAAAATTTTCTTATAATTCTATTTATTTAATTAACTTTCAATCTATAGTATATATTATATTATATTTTAATATATAATATAGAATACATGTGTAATATGTAGAATAGATTTTATGTATAAATGCATGATTGATTTTTCCCCTACAGATTCTATGTGTAGTATGTATATATATATATATATATATATATATAATAGATTCAATTATAAATATATTTGTTCATTTATTTTTCTGTTGTTGAGCATATAATTTAGTTGAATATTATAAAATTTATTTATCATACAACCCTTCATCTTTTTAATAATATTCATTTCATTATTTCTTTATTGATACATTTCATTGCGTTTTAACTTTTGAAGCTGAACCATGAAGAAATTAACAAAGTCAACTATTATGAACAGTGGAAGATGACGACAAACTGATGAAAACAATAATGAATTAAGGCTTGGTAGTAACAATGTTTCCAATCACAAGAGGCTTAGGGTTGTTGAACCTACAAATAATTCCTTCAACGTGACTATTGGATCATTACATCATCGCCAATTGTCGAGTAGGTGTAGAAGTTATTTGACTGATGTCACTAATGGTATGTTCAATGTTAAAAAACCTAATAAATTTTTAAATGTTGTCCACTAATAGACATGACTAATTTTACTAGCCGTTTATAGTTCTTAACGCAAGGATATCCTCAACAACAGAAGACGTTGGAAGGCCAATTTCAAGGACTACATGTGATTATCATTGTGGTACCATAACCCCAGACAAAGATAGTGATCATCATATGTGGATGTCCAACAATAAGCTGGGCAGATTTAAGAATATTTATACAATATTGATTACAACCCTTGAATTATTTACATTATTTGATCAAGACATCCCGTGCAATGCACAGGTAAAATTACTAGTAATACATAATATAAATATGGTTCAATCTAAAGGTTTAACTTATTACATCGTTCTATAATTATCTTCAAAATGTCTTTTACATATAGGCGAAATTAATTTCAACCATCCAAAATTAGCACGTGCACATATCTTGTAATTGAGTGGCAGTGTGATTGAAATCTCAATTCACGACTTTAACTTTGTTACCATTTAAGATTTAGATATCCATCTTTGAAAGTCATCAATCTTGTTAACAGAATTACGAACAAATGCTCATATCTTGATTAATACTTTCGTATGTTTATTATATTCTCACATGTGTGTTACACAGAAAGAATACATATCAAATTATTTAAAACAATGAGTAATATGAAATTTTATAAGTTCTTTTTTTATAGTGAAAATTTATAAGGTTACATTACTCAATAAAAAAATAATTAATTTTTAACATCAAGCAAACAATAATATGATTTTTTTTCTTGTCATCTTAAGTTAACTATAGTTACAACAAATTTTAACCCGATTATTATAATTTACGCAAATAAATATTATTTTTTACACTAATTTAGATAAATGGCACCGTACGAAATAATTGCTAGTTGGACGGTTTCGTGTATTTTGAAAATATTTCTTATTTGAAACTAATAAAGTCAGATAGTATGAAAATTATGTAAATTAATTTTAAATAAAGATAGTCATACGTAAAATAGTCGTAATTATTAATATTTATTTATACGGGGAAAAATTAAGAATAATGGTATATATGTTTAATTTCTTTCAATTAACTTATACCAATGATATATATGTTTAATTTCTATTAATTATAAACTGAAAATTTCAAGATAAGTTAGAGAATTGGATAATCAAATTTATCAATAATTTAAACAATTAAATGATGGTAATTATCTCGTAATTATTAAATTAAATACTGAATCTTATTTCAAAATAATGAATAGATAATGAAAAAGTGAATAAAAAATTAAAAAATTCAGAATACCACATAGGTTACCATAATATAAAACCAATTGTCTAAAAAAACCTACGAACAGATTTTTTGGCAGGGAAATTGCTGTACAAAGGTACTCCAACTCTTTTCATTTAATTAATATATAGATTTGATTTATAATTTATCCTTTAAGATGTATTTTTATTACTTTTTAAAGGAAATACTTTTTAAAGGAAAATATGTGTGATTTATTGTATTTTGAAAATCACTATCTCCTCTGGCAAATTAACTTTATGTACGTTGAGGGGCCGCTAATAGAGATGGCGATCTTAACTTGAAAGCCGGCAACATGCATAGCCCCACCCTTGAATGAGATGTTCCCGTCCCGTTAAGAAATGGTTGGCCCGATAGAGATCGGGGTGAGGATTGATATCATTCAACCTGCCTTATGCCTTCCTGATAGCATCGCTTGTCTCGTGTTTATAAAGTTGTTTTGACTTCTTATACTAGCTATATAATAAGGTTTAGAAATGTGACTTGTAGCTCATATCATAATTAAAAAATAAAATTAACGAGGCAAATAACGGAGTTTTTTTTTCTCCCCCGCCTCCTACTAATCCGCCCACAATTCAAATAGGGTGTGCGCCCATGGAAAATGCAAAGGTGTCACGCACCTATCGTCTCCAACAATATGTAGCGTGGCCTTAGTGTCGTTCCTCAATCCGACCTTGCGGTTGAACTCTAAGTCAGCCTTTCACTCACCCGACCGGTACTAACACACCGTACTCGGCAACCAAACAACGACAAAGGCAAGAATGCACCCGAAGTTGGCGAGGAACGCAACCAAACTATATACACTTGGCAAACAATGTTTTACAAGGGTTAGACTATACTTTCTCTCTCTAGCCTCACACTTGGCTCTCTATGCCACAAATGAACCACTCGGCCCTATTTATAGGCTCAACTCTTTGGAACGGACGGTTGAGATCGTTTTGATCCGACGGCCAAGATCGACCTTCTAGACCCTTCTACCACTATCTACAAGACTCTAGCACTATTTACAACATTCTTGTGTTGGCCGGATCTCTTCTAGACTTAACTAGACCCGTCTGGTCCGGCTTGCCGGTTTCTAGCACGTCCCAAAACGTTCTGCCGAATTCTGAGACATTCCACAGCGTTGTAGAATGTTCCGCAACGTTCTAGCTACTTCCAGCAACATCCGGCCCCGGAACCTTCCGGAACGCACCTCTTTCAGCATGTCTTTCGAGCTTCCGGAATGTTCCACGTCCCTCTGGGTGTGCCGTCCTTGTGGCCGTTCCACTCAACTAGCCGCACACGTCCCCTGCCATGTGCCGCGCCTGCGCCCATTCGGCCTTCGATCCTGCCCGTGTACCGTCTCCTGCACCCCGTGTATGCCTCGGCCTCACCCGCGTGATGCCTCCTCGGCCGTGTCACGAGCTGGGCTTGACAAAAGGGTCGGCGATGGGGGAGAAGGCCTGCCTAACCTATGGCAGCATGTTGCCATTCCTAGCACTAAACTCTTGAAGGTGACCAGCTAGGGTTGCAGACTTCTTTCCTCATCAGCAATTTGGCTGCAATTTCACCTTTTTCTTTATTCATTTATTTAAGTAAATGCTCAGAAATCTATGTGTTTTTTTTTTTTTTTTTGGTTTTGACTAACTCTGATTGTTTAATGCTGGACTATCAAACTTGATACTGTAAAACTCTCATTGGGACTCAGTAAACACTTGTCTTGTTTCTATTTATTTGAAATGTCAAATTTTCAGCAATCTTAGAGCCCCGTAATTTTTTTCCTGCAATTCTAAGGTAACCCTCCAAAATGATAATTATTGTCTTATTAACATACTTCAGTGTTAGGAAGTAGTTTTTGCTATTCCTTTATATATTGGGTCATCGAAACCAACATAAGTACACTATATAGACACATGATAAGTTATTTTAATTAGTACTCAACATATTTGGAGGCAGGTAGCTTTAAATATGTGCTTGTTTAATTCTTATTATTCTCCCAAATTATAATTTTACGTAATACTGATTTGACAATAGTTCAATTACAACAATATATTTCAAACATTTTTACATTTACAATACACGTTCTATACCTCTCCTCATTATAATTTTCCCATATAACGAAAATCAAACAAGCACTATATCTTTATTCATATATGTAATAATTAAAAATTTGAACTAGTAAGTATATGAACTCATCATCATCTTGTGATATTTACTCGTCTAAACATATCGACGTATTTAGAGAATCGTGATGCAACACAAATACACACCAAGACGTGTTAAAATGAATACACTGCCCAAGCAAGTAGCCATAGCTATAAGCTATCTATAGGTACGTACGTGTATTGGAAGCATTAATTTTTCAAGGTGAAAGGTTCTTTTATTGAACCCATGAAGCCTGTCTGGTTAATGTAAATACAGATAGATACTAATTAAGAAAATATTAATGTTTGGAGAAGGAAGATGACCTACCTAGCTAGCTAGCTGAGCTGCAACAGTTTCTCTACTGGGTTATAACACTTGTAATTTTACAAAGATCAAAAGACAAGTACTAGCTAGTACTATAGTTTGGTGTTAGCTTCAAACAACTCCTTTGGCTTCTCAACCAGAATACGGCAGCCTGCAACAGAATTAAAGACATTTGATGCCTCAGAACCATAACACTAGACCCTAGCTATTTCTTGAAAATTCAAAAAGTAAGCATATATAAAACTCACCCCAACTTGAGAGAAGTATCGGAACTGTCATAATCTTGTGGAGGGCCGCCGGTGGAGTTGCAGTTGTTAGTGACAGATTCCAGTGACAGCCCTTCTTCATAGATTATGTTATCTAAGTCATGAGTGTTTCTCCGCCCCTTTGATATCTCCATTACCTAATTATATAATGATCAAAAAATGCGGTATCAAGTCTTGTACCATATATTACGCAGCAGAATGGTGTTAATGTATATATGCCGGTTAATTTTCTTACCTGCTGTCTTAAGCGCTCGTTCTCTTCCACCAGTTGCATTCCCTGGACATTTCATGTTCTCAACTACTTTTCAACATTGCAAAACAAGGTACACCATATTGAGCAGAAATAATCTAGTACCAGACGTCTACTGTCATAAAATAATATCAACTGACACATCATCCTTCTGGTGCCAGAGGTCTGGTGCTAGCTAGATCATTTCTACCGATTGAATGATTAATGAATTATATAAAATGGCACGATCGATTTAACAGCTTAAAATTTTTATATCAAATGGCTTCAACATGTTGATTATTATGTAATTAGGATGCCGCATTGCTAACCTTTGCTTGGAGTTGACCGATCTCTTTCATAATCTTCTCGCCCTACAAAAAGAACAACATATTTAGTTTGTCAATTGACATGTAATGTGTGGTACAATGTATGATCATGAAATCGGGACAATAATGTCTTGTAGCAGTAGACCGAGCATAACCTTTTTCTCAATCACGCGATTTAATAGATCGGCTTCTAGAGACCTCTCCAGACGCTGCAACTCTTCGATACTTAAGCCTTGAAGCTCCTCTCCTCTCATGCGCCTGTAATCAACAGCACTATTAACTTGCACCAGACAAAACGAAACTCACAAGCAAATAACGTTAATTTCATAAATATGTACCTTAGTTGATGGCTTTTCTCAGCAACTTCTTTGTTTAATTTCGCATGATTGCTGTCCTCCACCAGCTGCAGTACACAGCAATATGGTAAGCCTATTAGCGTCGGTTAAAGGCTCTCAATGTAAAATATCGAGTGGAGTTGTTCGCCAGGCACAATGTTGATACAAATTTGTAAACTTTAAAAGGTTTGTGGACTTAGAAAGAGAGAATTGATTACTTGAAGTTCAAGAGATGGTTGGTTCATCTTGCCCAGGTTCTTCGAGTGCAGGTTGTGCCTTTCGAGTATTTCCTTCATACTTCCAAACACAAAGATAAAGAAAATTCAAAATCCCATTAATCTATTCTTCTAGAGTAGGCAATAGGGATGACAAAAACTTGCATACAACACTTGATATGTCCAGGAAGTTACCCTACCCTATAATTTCACTGCAATTAGAATTTGGGATGCTACTATGGTGTAAATTTGGGAGCTTAAAATTTTTACTGGTGAAACATACAACTTCTATAAATGGTGAAATTATACCAAAGGATTAGCAGACAAGATAACTATATATTTGGATGAAAAGAAATAAAAGAACAAAATGCACATGCCAGTGGCAATCTGGAAAAGGTAAAAAACTATATGATGATTGATGCGCAATATCCTGATATGATTTCCTGATTTATGAAAGAATAAGGCATCAATGTTTGTGGTAGATCACTGAAAATGAACAAAAACAGCAAAATGCACACAGGCAAAAGCACAGGAAACCATTATAAAACAAACCCACAAAAAAATAACTGCAAGACAGGATGGGAAATGCCATTACTCTCTACCCATGCTTGCTGACAGTAGAGAGAAATGGAAAAGGAAAAAATAAAATAAAATAACCCACTTGTAAATTTTCTAAACGATTCCTCTCATAAGTTCATCAAATGTTAATTCATATAGCCATTCTTTTTGGAATCCCAACACAAGAACAAGATTTTTAGAGTCCCCAAAGCCTAATCTGTCTTGGATTTTCCACAAGAAGCTACACATTATTATTTATAGGGAATATTTGTTTCTTCTTGAGAGAGAGAGAGAGAGAAGGGGGAGGGGGAACCTGGAGCTGGCATAGTCGAAGAGCTTGCCGGTGGAGGAGAAGATGATGAGGGCAACATCAGCATCACAAAGAACAGAGAGTTCTTCAGCTTTCTTGAAGAGCCCTCTTCTTCTTTTGGAAAAAGTCACTTGCCGAGCAGTAGCGTTATCGATTTTCTTGATCTGAATTTTCTCCCTCGCCATGTTTAAGGATTGATCGGAACAACTGTTGAATAATCCCAGAAGCCCACCCAGTTCACCAAGAATACACAGAATAAACCAGCATACAAAGAACAGAACAAGGAGTGATCTAACACATGCTGTTAATATTAATGGAAAGAAGGGTTTCTAAAAATGGTGATTAAGAGAGACAGAGACACGTTTGGGGAAAAAGGCAGCAATTTTTTTTTTCTATATTTAGAGATGAACGCAAGAACAAAACCCTAAACAAAGAGAGAACGGAAAAAGGGGATTAAAGAGAGAAGCACTTGTTCATCTGGCCATTCATTTTCTTATTCCATTCGGATCCAGATGATGAGATGAGACAAGCAGAGAAAGAAAGAAAGAAAATGACTTGTGCACTCAAAAGTTAACAAGTTGGAAAGTGGGTATATATAAAAAGAAGAGGATGGAATAGTTGATGCAGAATTTATTATGCTTTACCCACAGTTTGGGGTAGTTGATGTGTCCTGTGATTCTGCCTTGACGCTTGTGCTGCCACTGTTTGTTTGGTTTGGTTTCTTGGGAACCCAATAAAACAACACTCCTGTTTCCGGTTGGCCGAAATGCCACCAATGGTAGCCACAAAAACTTCCAGTTGAGCTACCCCAATAGGAGGCGGAAATGAGTGAAATGATAAAATCCGAGGTGTTTGGCGCTACCAGACTCCCAAATAGAAATTAACACGGGAAAATGAGGTAGAAAAATTAAAGTCCGTTATTTAGGTTTCCCTACCTCTAATTTTGAGTTTTTTTTTTTTTTTGTCTCAACATATAAGTTTGGTGGGAAGGAAACCCAAATTTAGGAGGTGTTTGATCCTCTTTATTATTTCTCTTTATAATCTCACCTACTACTGATTTGATAACTATTTATCTATAACTATAAATTTCAAATTTATATTAAATTTACACCACTCATTTCACTTCTTTATAATTTCTCTTTATAATTCAACTTAGATAAATAACTTCAAACAGTCATTTAGGTTTTCCCCTCACATCATAAGTGCTCTAAATAGACATTTTTAGAGTAGCTTCGTTGCAAATGTGAATTTGGAGACGGCGTACAAGAAAGATAGAGAGAAGATGATTACTACCTCTAACCTATAAAGATATTCTCATATTTATTTTTCATCCATTTCATATAATATAAGTCACTTTTCTTTTAAAAATATAATTGTAATATTATTTTTCTTATATTCTCATATTTAATGTGTATTATTATTAGTAAAATAGAATTATTAAAATGAAATAATTAATAAATAAAAGATAATAATAAGAAAATAATCTCATCTTTATTTTTTCAATACTAGTATTATTAAATGATTTTTTAATCTCTTTGAAAATTAGAATAAGAGTAATATTATTTATCTAGATTGGAGACCGTTTTTCAGTTTAGTTGGCATCACTACATTGAAAGATGAATTAATACACATAAATACATAAGGATCCTCATTTATTAAATGACCAATAAGGAGATATTAACTAAACTGGGGACTAGTAAATAGCATTATTCTTAGAATGAGATTATTTTTGTGAGACATATTTAGTATTTTAATCTATATATCTATATATATACACACATAAAGAGATGGTAGTTTCCTCATTATTTTTTCCCGCACATTTCACTTTCTAAATTTGGAAAATTCATCATGGTCATTGATTTTATCACTAAATCTTGGGCATTCATATTCATTTTAGTTTTTAATTTTATTTATCTTTTTAATTTATTACCAATTTATATGTTCCCCTTTTTAGTCTTTCACTTTCATTTTTATCTTTTGTTTCCTTTTTTTATTATTTATATAGATATATTTGATTTGGTTTATTATTATCACCACATTTTCTAATTTTTAATCCCAATCATCAATTAGATTTTATTTTATCCAAAAATATCTTTCTTTCTTTATCTACATTTTCCTTCTCTTCCTCTACTAAACTCATTTTATCTTCCCTAAAAAAAAAACCCTCATTTTATCTAAAAACATTTTCTACTCATTATCTTGAGGAGTTTTATTTTGCATCGATTTTCTTAATTTTTGGTTTCGATTTATCTCAACCCGTCATATTGGTTTTAGATTGGTTCCAATATTTGCCAATGTTTAGAAAATCGAACCAGCCATTAAATCCAAAAAACTAATAGCTCAAAATCATTGGACTGATTTTAATTAAATAATTAAAAACAAAAATAATTTGTACCTAAAATAACTTTGAAATTTTATTTCTATTTTAAAAGCTATTGAAAATATGACTTTAGGCATAGAAACAGACTCTCACATTGGTTATTTAACTAAAACAATTGGGAATGCAACCCTATATTAAGCTATTAAAGAAGGTTTTTACATAATAGGGCGTTAGCATATGGGCCGTGAGTTTCCAAAAAGTTTAAAATTTTAATCGTTGTAAATTAAAAAAGTTTATTATGTACCGGTCAACTGTATGTTTTTATTTCACACCGTCGTATAGTTTTTTAGATTGATTTCAGTATTCGTAAATAATCAGAAAAAAAAAAAGAAAAGTTAACGATTCAAAGTTAACGGACCGATTTTAATTAAATAAACTAATGTGGTAAAAGAACATTTGATTTCATAATTTTTTATCGTTACCGTTTATAAAGGGGTTGAAAATTCATTTCTTTTTAAAGGGCCATAAAAAATATGACTTTGGCTATAGAAGGGGAATTCCACATTAGTTATTTACTAAAAAAATTGAAGATGTATGTCTATATTAAACTACATAGAGAAGGGGCATGATAGGGCCTTAGCTCATGGTCTTAAACGTCTAAAAAGTTTAAAATTTTAATATATCATTAATGAAAAAAGTTTACTGGGAACTAAATTTTTTTGTCACATATTGTCAGATTGTTTTTCTGAATGGCTATTCATATATTTTCTTCAATACTCTCCTTAAATTTTTTAAGCAATCTTTTTATCTTCATTAATAAAAGATATTGCATAATGAGTAGTACTTATATTATTTTTCATTACACACAAGAAAACGTATAAAAATAGAATCCTACATTGATTAATTAGTAAAAAGAATTGAGGATATATATCTATGTTAAATTATTTGGATAAGTGTCATGTATAATAGGGCCTTAACTTATAGGCCTTAAGTTTTTAAAAGTTTATTATAAACCAATTAACTATATCCGTTTTTATTTGATACCTTCAGATTATTTTCTGAACTGATTCCAGTATTCGCAAATGTTTAGAAAAGATTCAAAGTCAACAAACTGGTTTTTACTAAATAATTGAAATAAATTAATTTTTATTTAAAATAACATGAAAAAATTTTGATTTTATAATTTTTTTATCTTTACTATTGAAAAAAATTGAAATTTTATTCCTTTTTTAAGAGCCACTGAAAATGTCACTTTGGGTATAGAAAATAAATCCCACATTGATAATTTAGTTAAGAGAATTGAGAATGTATACTTATATTAAACTACTTGGAGAAGGGTTATTCTTAATAGGGCATTTGCTTATCGGTCCTGAACTCCGAAAAAGTTCAAAATTTTAATAGATTATTAATGAAAAAACTTATTATTAAGTAGTGAACTGTATTCGTCTTTATTTCACATCATCGGAGTGTTTTCTAGATTTATTTCAGTATTCGCATATTTTCTTTAATATTTTTCTTAGTTTTTTTAGACAATTTTTTATCTTCATTAATGAAAGATATCGTATTATGGATAACTACCAATATTGTTTTTGTTACACGTACGTAAATGATCAAATATTATAATTTAAGGGTCATATAAAAGTCACTGAATATGTGACTTTGGGTATAGAAACGGAATCCCACATTGGTTAATTAGTGAAAAAATTGAGAATGTATGCCTATATTAAATTATTTAGATAAGTGTTACGCATAATATGATCTTACTTATGGGCCTAGAATTTTCAAAAAGTTTAAAATTTTAATGGATTGTTGTTGAAAAAAAGTTTATTGTGAATCAGTTAACTATATCTGTTTTTATCCCACACTGTCAAATTGTTTAACAGATTAATTCCATTATTCGTAAATGTTTAGAAAGCTGAACCGGTCATCAAACTGGAAAAGCTATAATTGTTGATGGGTTTTAACTAAATAATTGAAATAAATTAATTTTTATAAAAAATAATGTGAAAAAAGAACATTCAATTTTTTAGTTTTTTATCCATAACGTTTAAAAATTGTTGGAATTTTACTTTTTTTCCAAAAGCCATTGAAAATATGACCTTAGGAATAGAGAGACAATCACATATTAGTGAAAAGAATTGAAAATGTATACCTATATTAAGTTATTTAGAAAAATGGTTTAATGAGACCTTGACTTATGAGCCTTAAACTTCCAAAAAAATTAAAATTTCAATAGATCATAATGCAAAAAAATTTATTGTGAATAGATGAATATGTATCTCCCATCGTTGGATTATTTTATGGATTAGTTCCAGTATTCAGAAATTATTTTCAATGTTTTCCTTAGTTTGTTTAGACAATTTTTTTCTTTATTAATGAAAGATATCGTATTATGGGTAGTACTTTTATTATTTTTCTTTATACACATATAAACAATCAAATATTATAGTTTAATGTTCATTGAAAATGATACTTTGTCTATAAAAGGGAATTCCAAATTGGTCAATTAGTAAAAAAATTAAGGATTTATGTCTATATTAAGTTATCTGGAGAAGTTTCATCTATAATAGAGCCTTAGCTTATGAGTCTTGGTTTTTCAAAAAAATTATAATTTTAATGGATTATTATTGAAAAAATTTATTGTGAACAGGTGAACGGTATCCGTCGTTATCTCACACTGTCAGATTATTTTTTTGATTGATTCTAATATTCGCAAAAAAATTTTTAATATTTTACTTTAGTTTAACTAGAGTATTTTTTTTATCTTCGTTGATGGGTAGCACATATATTATTTTTCTTAATAGACACATAAATGATAATATAATTTAAATCTTTTTTATTTAATCATCTTTAATCCTCTTGAATTGACTATATTATCTGGTATTATTATCTCGTATAATGCACAGGTGAAATAATTAGTTATAATGAAAAGAAATGTAGTGAAAAAATCGAAAAAATGAAAAAGAGGAATGAAATAAAAAGAAATTTAAAAATAATAATAAAATAGTAGTAGAAAGTATAGAGTTAAGGTGAGTGTAGAGACATGGCACATAAATTGTCACACCTCCGCTAACTTTACAATATTTCCGAATGTCTTAGGGAAATTTACAAATTCGGTAGCGGAAGCTTTTATTCAAATAACGGGAACGGGACGTGCGAAACAATCCAATTTATCTTATCTTACTGAGTTTAATAGATAAAGATAATTTCATAAGTTAACAAATCGTCAACCTTTTAAAGAAACATTACAACTAGGTTTTCAAGAAAATATATAAACACAAGAAGTTGTATTAATAAACATATTTCATTGACTACCAAGGTGGGCCAAATCATTAGAAAACTTTTACAATGAAAAGTAGAATTCAAATCAATATAAAGATTATAACTCACTATTTTCTTATATGTTATAAGATGTAAAAACATATATACTATAGGGGTGTGTGTAAAAGTAATAAATTCGTGATAGTTTCAAGGACAGGTTTACACCACATGCACAACTCTACTCCCGTTTGAGAGCACGATCCAACTCCCAGCTTGCCCTGCCTTTCAATTGTTATAACTCCAATTATCTACAAAAATTGTAATAAGTGGGGAGTGAGTACAACGTACTCAGTGATATAACATAATCATTTGATTCACCTTTCGTTTAGGAAACTCATTTCCAATAAAATCCATTGCATGTACAAAGCTTTTCAATGCACAAAAGGGCCCTATCGCTAGTTAAACTACTACCCGTGGTGCGCGCCAGATTCATATTCAATTAAGTGGATCCACAATGAACCCCGGTAGACCCATACCGAGATTCCAATTCAAAGCAAACACCACACTAATCTTCCCTATTCCGGGATCATTGAATATGTCATAGTGTAGGAAACAAATCAAAATGTCCAAGACCACACAGCAAGGCCATACAATCACAAAGCAAATCAAAACGGGTAGAGTATTAACTAGCGATATAAATGCAATAAACAAATATTTCTTTCAATAATAATGCATTCAAATCCATGTTTGTCTTATCAAAACCATCAATCAAATACACACTTATCTTATCAAAACTTTATGCATATAGAAAAGGAATCAAAGTATTAGGTTACCCACCTCAAATATTCTTCGAATAATCCACGTGAAGAAGTATCTTTAAAGCCTTGATATTCCCCAATTAAAGCCATCTTTCAAGCTATAATCCTTCCATATATGGTAAGGGACTCTTTTCAAAGGACAAATAGGTATTTTGGCGGATTTTTATTGGTTTTCTCCTTCCCTAGACCATTTTGGACGAATTTTAGGGTTCGGGAGAGAAAAGGGAAAATGGTTTGAAAGAAAAATGAAACTCCTAGCCCCTTTATATAATAGTTAGGATTTAGCTAATTTTAATAATTTTTGAGTTCCATCAACTATATCGTGACAAGTGGCGCCAATCACATCATGACAAGTGGCGCAAATCACCTCGTGACAAGTGGCGCGATGTGGCGCCGCACACTTGTCGGGAAATTGCCCAAGAAGTCCTTTCCCTTGCATTATCTTTCAATCAAGTTCACGCTCTTTAGTTCATGTCAATTAAGTCATTACACTTTAGTTTAT